>MCJB01051075.1:0-25661 GCA_002018475.1 Nicotiana obtusifolia
TACCCCCTATATTTTCTTCAATTGATGCAATCACATTGAAGTCCCCAATGGCACACCATGGTACACTAGAGTTCTGTGCTTTGATCCTTAGCTTGTCCTATAGTGGTCTCCTCAAAGGAGGTTTGCATTTAGCATATACGACTGTGAGATGGAAAATTTCAGCAGCCGCAACATGCTTTAACTCAATTGTGACTTGTTGTTCATCTTGGTCTGTGATAGTACCAGAGAAGTCCTTATCCCAGAAAATCCATATCTTGGCATTAATGTTGGAAGCTACATGATCCATAGATAGTTGGTTTTGGTATTGGTTGATATGTGAAGAGTCTAGGAATGGTTCAAGAATAGCTATGAGGGAGAGTTTATGGATTTGTTTTAGTGTTTTGAGTCTCTCAATGGCTTCAGAGGTTCTAATACCTCTGACATTCCATATAAGTGTACTGATCATTAAACATGGAGGGGGGGGGGTGTTGGAGTTTGGTGGGACAGTGTTCCTTCTAGCAGCCATGTTTCTTGTGATCCTTGGTGGTGGGTTATGTGTTCTAGGAGATAATCCCCGGTTCTGAATGATATCATTTTGATGATGTTCCCCATTAATGGCTTCTGCAAGGAGATCACAGTGTTGATCCTCTTCTGTGGCATCACTGAGTCCAACTTCTTCCTCAAAGTCTCCACTCATCTCATCCTCTGAGAGAATAAGTCTATATTCATCATGTTGTGAAGAATATTTATTTAGAGGACATTTTTCTATTGGAGCAGGTACTAGAGTAGTGTGTTTATTCAATTCCTCCTGCATGTCCTGCTCATTGGCATGTAGCAAAGGTTGTGAAAGGGAGGGGTCTGGCACAGGGTCTCTATATGTCTGCGATTTGTTGGCAGTATCAACATCAGGGTTCCATTTCAAGTTGGCAGCTGGGCTTCGGTATGGAATAGTTGATCCCTGAAGGTGGTGATCTGTTGTAGGTTCATTGATAGAGATTCCTGCAGACTGTTTTCTCATGGCTTTTCTCTTCTTCTGGCTTGGCTTATTTTTGGATTTAGGGGATTGTATGCTAAAATCTGACACTGCAAGGGCTTTCCCTTTTAGAAGTCTCCTTATAGCATCTTCCTACTGATCAATTTGGTATTCATCTGAGCTGATTATATCACAAGTCTCTTCTCCCATTGCAACAACTGTATGGGGCTCTGCAGTAGCTGGTGCAGGGGCATTGATGGGGGCCATCCTATGGTCAATCAATTGTGCTCTAGCACACTCATGCAAAACATGAGGAATCCCAACCCCAATAGGCACTCCGTCCTGCAAAACACTAGTTTTCTCCTGACATTTCTCCATTCCTGCATCAACTTCATGAACAATAGGTATAAAAGAGGGATCATGGGAATGGCATACAGTGTTGGTGCCTCCAGAAATATGAATAGAGGGTACCTGTTGGGATGTAGAGGGTATACCTGACTGTGTAGTTCTAATGGTTTCGTGTGTGGGTGCAACAGCAACAAGTTGTGTTACAGCTTGCTTTGGTATGTACATCTGCTGTTGCTTCTTGCTGGCTTGGGAGTTACCTTTGAAGTGCTTCTTTTTCTGTGTTTGCCATTCATCATGTGCTGGTGTATCTCTTGAGATTTGGTGTTCTTTGCTTTTTTGGTGTTCCTCTGCTTTTTTGATTAATAATTCGCTCCTTTGATTCCTCATTTGCATTATGGTGTTTGTCTGGTCTTTTGGATTACCCTTGAGTGCTGATTTTCTTTGGTGTGACTTGAGGTTGTGATATGTGGTTCTTTCTCTGCAACTGATATTTCTTCCTTTCTTCTTTGATTTTCCCTCCTCTTTTAGCTTGTCTTGACAGGCTTGAAGTGAATGACCCTGATGTCTACAGTAGGTGCAATACTCAGGGAGATTATCATATTGGATCTGGAGCCATTGTCCTTCTCCATTGACATTCTCATCATATCCAAGCCAGACATGAGTAGGCAGATCTTTGGTGAGATCAACCTGCATTTTGATCTTTGCAACACTACCTCTGATTTTTGAAATGAAGCAAGGTCCAACAACAGAGCTTTACCAATAGGTGATAATAGTGGAGTCAATATCTCCATATAATAGAGATGCCATGGCAGTTCAGCTGGATTCCATGCTTCCAGTTTCATCATTTGACCCTGTATGTGCATATATTGCTTGGTCCATACAGTGGCATGATCACACTCATTATCAAGGTCTATATATATAGTTCTGCATTGAAATGAGCTATCTTGACCCCTCCTCCGAGTTCAGTTTGGGCTATTAAGCTCTTTCTAATTATCTCCATTCTAGGCATGGTGTTAAGAAATTTCCCTATCACTGTGAATTTGCATCTATCTGCAAACTTGACCATGTAGTCCTCCCGCTTGAATATCACTGCTGGCCTCCCTTGCTTTCTGGTAATAACAGGTGGGGTGAATTGAAGTGGGGTAATTTCTGCTTCTTGTCTAGCTCTCAATCTAGTGACATAGGACTAGGTGACAGTAGGGGGAGGAGGGGAGTTACTGAATTGAGTCTTGGATTTGGTGGAGTTGCTAGGTGCTTGAGCTTTGCTGATAGCTGGTACTGCTTGAGGTGCTGGTGTGACTGCTTGAGGTGTTGGTAGCTAGCTTTGTGCCTTTCTTGAACTGTTTTTGCTTATCAAAGTTAGAGGAGATCTTGATGGGGACTTGAACTGAGGTTGATGGTTGTGTCTTAGAGTGCTTGAGCAGGTTGCGTTTCCTGTAATAGCCACGGGGCTAACACCTTTACTAGTAATTGTAGAGGCGTGCATTGTGGGATTTGCTGTCATTGAAGCTGCCTGGGACAACAGGTGAGCCTTGTATAATTGCTGAGGTATCACACCAGCAATGTCAACCTGCTGCATTCTAGTGAGAGTGGGAGAAATTTGATCATCACCTTTTCGATGCAATTCTTGTACTTTTGCTTGACGACTAGTTTCCTTATGACCTTGAGATGATTGAGGAGGGGCATGATCGCACAATTGAGTTGTTACAGTGTCACTGGCATTTCGTCAAACATCTGGGGTGCTTGACATTGTTAGATTCTCCTTTTGCAATGTTGTGGACATTGCTTGATCGAAAATTGGAATTGAGGAGGGGGAAACAATCTCTTGGATATCAGGAATCTTTTGGCATTGGTCTTGAGCCATTTGGTTTAGCAGAACATCATGCATGACCAACTGTTGCATTTCTAGGCAGTTCAGTTGGTCGGAGGTGTTGATTTCGACAGTGGAATCTTCCACATTTTGGAGGGGAGGTCGGAATGAGGTTGGAGAAGAGACTCCTGCACTTGGAATGACTCGATTTGGCCCAGGAACAATCGAGGAATTGTTTGGAACTCCCATGCGATTTTGCGCTACAGTGATCCTTCTGCTATTCTGCAAATCTGTGTCAACTGGATGTTGTTTTGAGGTGCTGTTGGTTAGAGATGATGCGCACTGACAAGACGAAAATTTTGGGATTGGTCCGGTGGTTTTCCACCGGACGATGACGGAGAATCGAGCATCTGAAATTGGTGAAGGCACTGTTCACTTCAGTCGCCTTGTACGGAGAGAATTTGGGTTGGGCCGTCTCTCCTTACAGTTGTAGAGATCAACTTTAAATGTATCAAATATCAATAGCACGAGAAAAATAATACTCAATGCCTACATGACAAATATTTACGCCAAAATCAACAACATCACAATGAAATCCTCAAGTAAATATAAGTCTACGCACAAAAATAGCGTCTGGCACAATTACCCCTCAATCGTACTCTCATCACGCTTACGGTGCCTGGCTCAAAACCTCTGAATCATCATATACACTCACACTCAGCACTATATGGGTGCCTGGTACATTCCTCTAACTAAGCATAAGCACATATCAAGTACATATGCGCACAAGATTATACTTGACTTCGGAGGGGCGCATCCTAGCCCAAGCTCTAATCTGATCAAAAGTCAATGATCAATATCGCTCATTTTAAGAGCTACACAGCATGTTTTTGGGAGATGTTTGTCACGTCCCAAAATTTCACCACAATCGTGATGGCGCCTAGTATCGCTTGCTAGGCAAGCCAACAACCAATGTGCATAAAAAAAGTTAATAACAATATTAAATAGTCTCAAATGCGGATAATATACATAGCTGAAATCAAATCACGATACAACTGAAAACCATCCCAAAATCTAATGTCATCGAGTACATGAGTTCTATAGAATAAGTAAATATAAGGTTTGAGTTAGATACATTATTGTCCAAAAGACAAAATAGTAATAACATGAAATAGGGAGAGGAACTTCAAGGCATGCGAACGGAACAACTGTGTTACCTCAAAATCACAAAATAGTCTGAATTCGGCTCACTAGCAGCTACCACCATCAACAAAATCTAGATCTGCACATGAAGTGCAGAGTGTAGCATGAGTACATCCAACCCCATGTACTCAATAAGTAGCAAGCCTAAACTCGGGCTGAAAGTAGTGACGAGCTCGGCAAAGTTCAATACTCATTTCCAACAACAATCAAGAACAATACAATATAATAATAATAGAAGAAGTGCAGCTCAATAATATCAAGTTTAACTCTATCACATTAAGAGGAAAATATGCATGCTTTCCAAATATATTAGTTAAGACATCATCTTTAATTGCATCAGATATCAAATTGCACGAGGAAATAAAACTCTATACCAACATGACAAATATTCATGCAAAAATCAACATCATCACAATGTAATCCTCAAGTAAACATAAGTCTCAGCACATACATAGTCTCTAGTGCAATTACCCCTTAATCGTACTCTCAGCACGCTCACGGTGCCTGGCTCAAAACCTCTGAATCATCATATACACTCGCACTTAGCACTATACGGGCTGGTACATTCCTCTAACTAAGCATAAGCACATATCAAGTACATAAGTGCACAAGATTATACTTGACTTCGGAGGGGCGCATCCTAGCCCAAGCTCTGATCTGATCAAAAGTCAATGATCAATATCGCTCATTTTAAGAGCTACACAGCATGTCTTTGGGAGATGTTTGTCACGACCCAAATTTTCACCAAAGTCATGATGGCGCCTAGTTCTGCTTGCTAGGCAAGCCAACAACCAATATGCATAAATAGAATCAAATAACAATATTAAATAGTCTCAAATGCGAAATAATATAAATAACTGAAGTCAAATCACGATACAACTGAAAACCATCCCAAAATAATATGTCATCAAGTACATGAGCTCTATGGAATAAGTACATAGAAGGTCTGAGTCAGATATAACATTGTCCAAAAGACTAAATAGTAATAACATGAAATAAGGAAAGGAACTTCAAGCTCTGCAAACGGAACAACTGTGTTACCTCGAAATCTAAAAATAGTTTGGATTCGACTTACTAGCAGCTACCACGATCAACAATATCTGGATGTGCACATGAAGTGCAGAGTGTAGTATGAGTACATCCGACCTCATGTACTAAACAAGTAGCAAGCCCAACCTCAGGCTGAAAGCGGTGACGAGCTTGGCGAGGTCCAATACTCATTTCCAACAACCAACAACAATACAATATAATAATAAGAAAGGAAGAACAACTCACGAATATCAAGTTTAACTCTATCACATTAAGAGGAAAATAAGCATGCTTTCCAAATATATTAGTCAAGATATCAACTTTAAATGCATCAGATATCAAATTGCACCTGGAAAATACAACTCTATTCCTACATGACAAATATTTATGCCAAAATGAACAACATCACAATCTAATCCTTAAGTAAGTATAAGTCTCAACACATATATAGTGTCTGGCACAATGACCCCTTACTCTCAGCATGCTCACGGTGCCTGGCAAAACCTCTGAATCATCATATACACTCACACTTAGCACTATATGGGTGCCTGGCATATGCCCCTCACAAAGCATAAGCACATATCAAGTACATACACTCACTGGATTATACCTGACTCCGGAGGGGCGGATACTAGCCCAAGCTCTGATCAGATCAAAATTCAATGATCAATATTGCTCATTTTAAGAGCTATACAACACGTTTTTGGGAGATGTTTGTGACAACTCAAAATTTTACCAAAGTCGTGATGGCGTCTAGTATCACTTGCTAGGCAAGCCAACAACCAATGTGCTTAAATAAACTTAAATAACAATATTAAATAGTCTCAAATGCGGAATAATATAAATAACCAAAAACCATCCCAAAATCTGTTGTCATCGAGCACATAAGCTCTATAGTATAAGTTAATATAAGGTCTGAGTCAGATACAATATTTTCGAAAGGCTTAATAGTAATAACATGAAATAAGGAAAGGAACTTCAAGGCCTGCGAACGGAACAACTGTGTTACCTTGAAATCTCAAAATAGTCTGGTTCCAGCTCAGTAGCAGCTACCACGATCAACAATATCTAGAACTACACATGAATTGCAGAGTGTAGTATGAGTACAACCGACTCCATGTACTCAATCAGTAGCAAGCCTAACCTCGGGCTGAAAGTAGTGACGAGCTCGGCAAGGTCCAATACTCATTTCCAACAACGAACAACAACAATACAATATAATAGTAACAAAGGAAGAGAAGCTCATTAATATCAAGTTTAACTCTATCACATTAATATGAAAATAAGCATGGTTTCCAAATATATTAGTCAGGACATCAACTTGAAATGAATCAGATATCAAATAGCATGAGGAAAATACAACTCTATGCTTACATGACAAATATTCATTTCAAAATCAAAATCAAAATGTAATCCTCAAGTAAATATAAGTCTCAGCACATACATAGTATCTGGCACAATGACCTCTTGATCATACTCTCAGCACGCTCACAGTGCCTGGCTCAAAACCTCTGAATCATCATATACACTCACACTCAGCACTATACGGGTGCCTGGCATTTGCCCCTTACTAAGCATAAGCATATATCAAGTACATACACAAACAGGATTATACCTGACTTGGAGAATTTAACATACAACTTCTTGTCTTTTAAAGTCTGAAGCACAATCCTTAAATGCTGCTCGTGCTCCTCCCTACTACGTGAATACACCAATATATAATCAATGAACACAATGACAAAAGAATCCAAATAAGGTTGGAACACACTTTTCATCAAAAGCATGAAGGCTGCAGGGGCATTAGCAAACCAAAAGACATCACCAAAAACTCATAATGCCCATAACTAGTCCTGAATGCCGTCTTAGGATGTCCGATGCCCTGATCTTCAACTGATGATGCCTCGATCTCAAGTCAATTTTTAAAGCACCCTAGTGCCCTAAAGATGATCAAATAAATCATCAATGCACGACAATGGATACGTGTTCTTGATGGTAACCTTGTTCAAATGCCGGTAGTCAATACACATTTTCATATACCCATCTTTTTTCTTAATAAACAATACTTGTGCACCCCAAGGTGACACACTAGGCTTGATGATCCCCTTATCCAGCAACTCATGTAACTGCTCTTAATTCCTTTAACTCAGCAGGAGCCATGCGATACAGTAGAATAGAAATAGGTTGAGTGCCTGGTGCCAAGTTAATGCCGAAATAAATATCCCTATTAGGTGGCATGCTCTGTAGGTCTGCAAGTAACATATCCAGATACTCTCTCACTACTGGAACTGACTCAATGGTAGGAGTATCAACACTAATATCTCTAAAAAAATCTAGATACGCCAAACATCCCTTCTCAAACATCCATTGAGCTTTCAAAAATGAGATCACTTTGCTAGGAGTGCAACCAAGAGAATCCTTCCAACTCTAACCTCTGCAACCTCGGCATAGCCAATGTTACAGTCTTAACGTGACAATCAAGAATAGCATGTTACAAAGATAGTCAATCCATACCCAAGATCACATCAAAATCTACCATATCTAATAATAGAAAGTCCACCCTCGTTTCAAAACTACTTAGTCACCATACATGACAGATAAACTTGATCCACCACAATGGAATCCCCAACCTGTATAGATAAATGAACAGTGGTAGCAAGCGAATCACGTGGCGTATCTAGAAAAGAAGCAAAGTACAATGACACTATGAATAAGTAGAGCTAGGATCAAACAATATTGAAGTATTTCGTGGCATACAAAAACAATATATGTAATAACAACATCAGAAGCAATGGCGTCGGTCTTCCCTAGGAATGCATAACATCTGGTCTGACCTCAATTGGCCTAAGTTCCCCTTCTAGGAAAACCACATACTGGATGACCTCCACCCCGAGTTGGCTGAGTGGGTGGTGTAGCAGCCGATGCAGGAATCATAGTCTGACCTCCCTGCTGCTCTGAACCTCTTTGAAAATAGGGGCAATATTTCCCGACATACGCAAATTCCCCACACTTATAGCAACCTCTGATCGAAAATGACTACAGGGCTTGAGTCGGACTCCGTGAAGTAGAATACCCACCAGATGGACTTGGTACCGATGAACCATGAATAGATGAAGTGATGAGAACTCTACGTTGGAAGTGCACTAAATGAAGATTGCACAGAAGCTCCTTGACTAGGTAGTGATGAATGATAAACTATCCAGCTAGAATGGCCTCTCCCAAATTGACCTCGGCCTCCAGATGATTAACCACCGAAGCTACCTGGATGTCGGGGCTTCTTGTCCCTACCCTGCATCAGCTCTCTAGTCTCATTGCGGATGCGTTATCTACATAAACTAGTGAAATGAAGCGTCTGTATCTATCTCTCTAGCAATAGCAAGGCGAATAAGGTGAAGACTGTCAATGAATCTCCTCATTCTCACCTCTTCAGAGGGAATAAAAAAGTAACACGATGGGCCTTGCTGAAGATGCTAAAATTGCCTCCTCAGCTCCTTTCTCCTGGTGTAGGTCACAAATTGCTCAAGAAAGACCTTGGATAACTAAGCTTAACTAAGGGGAGGTGATCCTGCTAGTCTGCCCAGCTCATAAATCTGCCATCACCTCTCGCTTGGACCCTGCGTCTGAAAAGATGGTGGAGTCAACTCCATTGGACTCAACTAGTCCCAAGTTGCACATAATCTCATGACAATGACCCAAGAACCCCTGGGCATCCTCTGAAGGTATACTGTTGAAGTGAGGAGGATGCAATTTCGTGAACTTATCTAGCCACTTCAGCTTATCAGTTGAAATCGCCAGCCTCTCCTCATGTTGCGCGGCAATAATAGGCTGAACTCCCTTATCTGGTAACACCTGGGGTTTGATAATCATGGGCCATCTGCTCTGGGGTATGGGTAGCTGGAGTTTGCGCTTCGCTCCCTGACTAGGAAGTAGCTGGTACAGTAGGAAATGCCCCGGCCTGGGCCAAACTTTCGAAAAACCCCACCATACGGACCAAAGCATCCTGAACAACTGGTGTAACAAGTAAACCCTGGGGAATCTGAGCTGGTCCCTCCGGCCCCACATAGTCATGAACCTGCTCCTCAACAGAAGCCATTGGTGGCTCTAAAGTAGCTGCTCAAGTAGGATCCCTAGCTACGACGTGTGCCCCACCCTCACCTCTACCTCAGGCCTGACCTCTTACGGCCTTGGCCTGGGTTACCAACACCTACTTAGCTGAACTAGATGAACGTGTCCTTACCATCTGTGAGAGAATAGAAAAGCAAAGATTCAGACTTAGGGATAAACAAATTCACACCACAGAGAATAAAAGAAAGAGAAGTTTTCCTATTGTCATGTAGCCTTTTGATGATAAATATAGACGTTTTCGTACCGATCCACAAGAATCTACTAGAATTTCTCATGACTCATGAGACCTAAGCAATATACTGCTCCGATACCAACTTGTCACGACTCAAAATCTCACCGGTGCTTTGATGGCACCTAGCACCGCTTGCTAGGCAAGCCAACAACCAATATGCATAAATAAACTTAAATAACAGTATTAACTAGTCTTAAATGCCGAATAATATAAATATCTGAAATCAAATCACGGTACAACTAAAAAGCATCCAAAAATCTTGTGTCATCGAGTATATGAGCTCTATAGAATAAGTAAATACAATGTTTGAGTCAGATACAATACTGTCTGAAAGACTAAAAATTAATAACATGAAATAAGGAAAGGGACTTAAGGCCTCCGAACGGAACGACAATGCTACCTTGAAATATCCAAATAGTCTAGATCCGGCTCACTAGCAGCTACCAGGATCAACAATAGCTAGATCTCCACATGAAGTACAAAGTGTAGTAAGAGTACAACCGACCCCATATACTTGAATAAGTAGTAAGCCTAATCTCGGGTTGAAAGAAGTGACGAGCTCAGCAAGGTCCAATACTCATTTCCAACAACCAACGACAACAACAACTTCAAAATAATAATAGAGGAAGAGCACCTCAATAATATCAATTTCAACTCCATCACATTAAGAGAAAAATAAGCATGTTTTCCGAATATATCAGTCAAGGAATCAACTTTAAAGGCATCAGATATCAAATAGCATGAGGAAAAATACAACTCTATGCCTGCATGACAAGTATTCATGCCAAAATAAATAATATCACAATGTAATCATCAAATAAACACAAGTCTTAACACATACATAGTGTCTAGCACAATTACCCCTCAATCGTACTCTTAGCACACTCACGGTACCTGGCTCAAAGCTCCTGAATCATCACATACACTCACAATCAGCACTGTAAGGGTACCTAGCATATGCCCCTCACTAAGTACATATCAAGTGCATGCACTCACAGGATTATGCCTGACTTCGGAGGGATGGATCCTAACCCAAGCACTGATCAGATTAAAAGTTAACGATCAATATCACTTAGCCCAATATGGGGCCAGACGCAGCGTCCCCTTACAATCAACAACACACTCAACAATCAATGCCACTCAGACCAATGTGGGGCCTGGACGCAAATGTCTCCTCAGAATCAATATCAACACATCTCAATGGCCCAATACCAGTCATCAATCCGCTCAATTCTCAATATAATCACGTCTCACAATACCATAATCAGAAATATCGTATAGAATATACCAACGTGCCACAACTCAGCTCAAACCCATGTCACACAAATAAGGACATTAACAGCATAGGAGATAATGTTACAACCCGTAAATTCGTACGTTAGGATACGCCGTAAGATAGTTTACATATAAGAGTCTAAGAACCCGGAAAATAGTTCAAAAGTCAAGAAAAAAGCAAAAGGTCTCGCCAAGTTGGATATGCCACCGCAAAACTCAAATACGGACCGCATATCCAACACTAAAATCGCAAACTGAGACAGATTTCTGGGCAGAAATCTGTGTCAGAAATGCGGCCAGTATGCGATCGCATAATGCAAATGCGGACCGCATAAATGACATCCTCCATCGCATAATGAAACAGAGTTCTGGGCTGAAATCAGCGTCAGGAATGCGACCAGAATGCAGTCGCATTGTTGAAAATGCGAACGGCAAATCTGACCCTCCTGCATCGCATTGTGTGACAGATTTCTGGGTAGGAATGTGCGACCAAAATGCAAACTGCATGTCGTATTTGTGGTAGAAATGCGACCGCAAACCTGAAAACATCAGACACGTGTGTAACTTATTGACAGACCTTTAAAAGGGGTCCAACCCAGTTCTTTCTTCATTTTTTTGAAACTCAAAACATAGAAGGAGACCCCTTACGACCTTTCTCATAGTCCCAGACAACTTCAACCAATTTCTTCTCCTTTCAAGTTCTAAATAGAAGAAAGAATCTAGAAATTGAAGAATTGGAGAAAAGCCATAGCTGATTTTACTCCTTCTGCAAGCCCTAATTGAGAGTGAGAACTAGGAATTGAAGAATCAAGGAAGAAGGCTAGATAATCCACATGCAAGGTAAGTCACCACCCTCTTTTCATGCATTATTCTCCTAAGAATCTTTGGAAGCTCGTTTTATGCATAATGTGAGCCCTAGGTTGAAGTCAATCACTGAAAATGGACTAAGTCGTAAATGTTTCGGGTTGCATGTCTTACTACCATTGTTGTGAAGTCTTAAGAAGAAGAAAGGTGTGGAGAAGCACCATACGAATTTAGGGGATTGTGATTAATGATAGCTATAACGCTTAGAGGGTAACGAGTGAATTGTTCCTTATTTGTAGACTAAGGGATTGTAACAATTGCGTAGCTTGAGGAACTGGTGCAGTATATACCAGGTATGTAAGACTATACCGTTCTTTCTTTTGCACGACTCCTATTGAATACAATGCAATGAACGAGCCCCAAATAATACTCTACTCTTAGAAGCTAGGATTGCTTATATTGCTTCCCCTCTTATGGGAGGATTGAAGTATTGTTATTTCTTCGACTCTACGTCACTATGAAGGTATGATTTATGTGAGTCCAGCATGCATTATCTATTTTACTACACCGAGCCGCGCTATAGTCGGCCGGGCGATGGCACCTATTGTGCAAATGTAGAAACACCGAGCCGCATTATGATCGGTTGGGTATGATGATGATGATGAGGCCCACAGAGGCGTATATATATGTATGTGATGATTTTTAAAAGAATGTTTATATATATGTATATGCATATGCACGGCAGGCATGATATGGTTAGTCGCCCTCAGAGGCATTTAGATGGTACAGGTTGTAGGTTTCTTATCCTGATGCTTATTACTGTTCTTACATTATGTTTCCTGTCTTACATACTCAGTACATTATCCGTACTGATGTCCTTTATTTGTGGATGCTGCATGTGGTGCTGCAGTTCCTGATAGACTGATAGACGGAGCTCTCCCACCGCAGTAGGCTATCCAGTTCAGCAGATATTGGCAAGATTCATCCCTCGGACTTGCTATAGCCTTGGTATGCATTTTGTATAGGCATTTTGGGCATGTCGGGGTTCTATTCCGACGTAGGTTGCATTATGTATGTTCCTGTAGAGGCTCATAGACAAATGTCAGTTTGTGCATAGACAAATGCTAGTTTTTGTATAGACAAGTGTTGGGTTGACTCATGTACAGTGAATTGCCTCGTCAGCATATGTATCCTTTACTGTATAGCTCTTGCATGACGGCCGTGTCGACCATGGTACGGTATATATGTATGTTTCTGTCATGGCACGATATTTCTATTGATATGTATGAAATGTATTGTTATCGAATGGTTGAGTTAATTATGATTATTGTCGTTATTCACACAGGCATTCATCGGCCTTATTGATAATAAAGAAAGTAAGATAGCAGATATGAAGGGTATGCCGGCACTCTGCGAGCAGGGTCCGGTGCCATGTCGCGACCCTCCGGTTGGGTCGTGACAAATAACATATACAAAATACACATAGACAAAGATATAATACGCAGATATAACATCATGACTGCAAATATGACTACAGTTAAGGAAAACAACTAAACATAGAAAAAATAGCTTTATCATGTACTAAACAGATAAGTACAAAGCCTAGAAATTATTTGTTGCATGAATAATAGCTCACACACTCATACATGTGGAGAAAACATGGTATTAAAGAGGCATGATAGCAAAACAAGGCACATAATAGCCTAAAATTTACTCTGATCATGAATATACCAGTGCACGCATATACGCTCGTCAGCTCAAACCAAGCTTAGGCAAGATACTTACCTTAAAACTTCAGTACAATACTCCAAAAATCCCTCGCCTCTGAATGGATCAAATCTCGCAAAAAATAACTTAATAACGTCAAACAAATCCATTGGAATTAATTCAAACAATAAAGTTTTGATCTTTATTCAATTCCCAAAAAGTCAACAAAAGTCAACCCATGCTTACATGGTCAAAACCCAAGTCAAGGGGTAGATCCCGACTACTCATAACCCCACAAATCTAAATACGTGATTAGATTTTAAAACTGAGTCCAAATCAACTCACAAATCCCCAATGTCCACTCTCTTAAGTTGTAGGAAAAACTCCTAAATTTTTGCTCAAAATTCTATATTTTATGTGCTAATAATTCATGTAGATTTTTGAATAATACCAAAAATGAGTAGAAATCACTTACCCAAAGTCTTGTATGAAAGTATCCTTCAAAGATCGCCCTTCTCTAAGTGTAGGGTTAAATATAGGAGAGAGTGAGCTAAAATATCGAAATTAGAACTTAAATGAGTTTGCCCAGCACTACCCTTCGCGAACGCAGCCCAAGCCTCACATTCGCGAAGCACAATCCTGCCACTACTTGTGATGACCTGATAGGTCATTTTGAGGAAAAGACCAGATTCATGGATATATCTCATCATGCAGTTGTCTTGCTCTCTACTGAGATGGAGAGGGTATGGATGGCCTTACTTATGGTATCCGACTTCAGATGGCTGGAGAGGCTGAGGATGATATCCCGATCTCAGGTCAATCTTAGAGAACACCTTAGCACCTTGAAGCTAGTCAAACAAATCAACAATACACGGTAGTGGGTACTTATTATTAACTGTAACTTTGTTTAGCTGCCTATAGTCAATACACATCCTCATAGAGCCGTCTTTCTTCTTCACAAATAGAACTGGAGCACCCCAAGGCGAAACACTCGGTCTGATAAAACCCTTATCGAGCAACTCCTGAAGCTGTTCTTTTAACTCCTTCAACTCCACCGGTGCCATGCGATATGGTGAAATAGATATGGGCTGAGTTCCCGGCACCAAGTCAATACCAAAATCAATGTCTCTATCGAGAAGCATGCCCGGTAGGTCTGCTGGGAACACATCTGGAAAGTTTCTCACTATCGAAACTGACTCAACGGCAGGAGTATCAGCACTAATATCCCTCAATAAGTTAAGTATGCCAAGCACCCCTTCTCAACCATCTGTTGTGCCTTGAGAAAGGACACCACCCTGCTGGGGACATAACCCAATGAACCTCTCCACTCCAGTCTTAGCAATCCCGGCATCACCAATGTCACGATCTTACTTATGGTATATGGATTCTGATGGCCAGAGAGACCGATGATGATATTTTCTTTACTCGGATTGTAGAGATTGCTAGGTGGATCAAAAAGATTCGTGGTCAGGGTAGAGACTCGGCACATGAGAAGAGGCCTCATCACTTTGGTGGTTTCTATGGTGCCTCGTCTAGACGCAGGGGTTCGTTTGTTGGAGGCCATCCTGGGAGGTCAATTCAGTCAGCGCTTCAGGTATCTCACGGTGCTTCGGGCAGTCGTGGTTTGTATGGGTCTCATCTTGAGCAGCTAGCATACAATGAACCTTTACCTCTGTCGACAAGGTCAGTTACAGGGTCAGCGGTCACAACATCCGAGGACTTGTTATATTGTGGAGATCTTAGGCACGTAGCGAGGTTTTTCCCAGGTCACAGAGCAGCATGCCACAACAGGGTGCTCATGCCAGGGTTCCGGCACCGGTTGCTCCACCACCCACTCAGATAGCTAGAGGAAGGGGTCAGGTAGCCCGAGATGGTGGTCAAGCCATTAGAGGTGGAGTCCAGGCAGTGAGGGGTCGTTCGAGAGGCGAAGGTCAGACTGGTGGGGCTTAGCCTCGTTTCTATGCATATCCAGATAGATTTGAGGCAGAGTCATCTAATGCGGTCATCACAGGTATTGTTGTCGTGCCATGTTTGCATATTGTTATCATTGAATTGGTGAATGTGAGGATTAAAGCACAAGGATGACGTCGTGAACTTTGTTTGCTTTATTATCACTTATCATATCATGTGAGGATGAGCGTAAAAGCAAGAAGGGTGATGCCGTGCCATTTCGTTTATCATATCATTGTCATATGGTGAGGTTGAGAGTAAAAGCACGAAGGGTGATGCCTTTCCATTGAATTTATCATATTATATGGTGAGGATGAGAGTAAAAGTAGGAAGAGTGATGCCGTGCAATTAGATGATTTTATTGCTTTACTTGATTTTCGGATTTGTGATTTACTTGGCTGCATCGTAATTTATTTCGGAAGGAGACTACTTGGTGATTTTGTACTTACTGTTTACTCCCTTTTTACATGTTCCCTCCTCGTCATAATTTTAAATTCTTTACTTGTTATTTCTATTCCTTTATTTATATATCTGCATAGGTTTTTAGTAGGTGTCTAGTCATAGCCTCGTCACTACCTCATCGGGGTTAGGCTCGACACTTACGGAGTACATTGGTTGATTGTACTCATACTACACTTCTGCACTTCTTATGCAGATTCTGGTGTTGGTCCCAGCAGTGTTTAGGGGAGTTTCTGCTCGGATCATATCTATATCTGGATACTTGAGGTAGACCTGCATGGCGATCGCAATCCCTGAAGTCCGCTTCCTTATCTAGTTTTACTATTTATTTTGTTTTGAACAATTGTATTTTTTATTCAGACATTGATTGTAGCACTTTTTGTATGCTCATGTACTTGTGACACCAAAATCCGGGTTTTGGCTAGTTAGCGTTGGAGTTATTATATCTACTTTGAAATTCTACAGCTTTAATTCTTATTATATTGCTTTCCAATAGGGTTAAAATGATTAGTTGTGCACTAATGTTGGCTTGTCTAGCAAGTGGACGTTAAGCGCCATCACGGCCTCGCGGTTGGGATTTCGGGTCGTGACACTACCCCAAAATACCCTATCGAACGCGGAAGAGACCACGCGAACGCGATGCATAGGCGCCCAAGCCTATGCGAACACGAGGCTCTTCTCGTGAATGCGAAGGCTAACCTCCAGCCAACACCCAACATGCCCTACCTCTATGCGATTGTGTGCCTATAGCTGTGAACGCGACGACCAATGACTGCAGACCATTGCAAATGCGACTTTCTATCTGCGAGCACGAAGAACAAAAATGGCATGCCTCCAATTAAGCCTCTGCGATTGCGAGAGCTGCTCCGCGATCACAAAGCACAACAGACACTAGCAGAAAATCTGCAACATCACTGAAGCTTCGCGCGGTCCGAAACTCACCTGAGCTACCTGGAACCCCATCTAATTACACCAACAAGTCCATATACACTACCCAGACCTATCCAAAGCCTCCAAACACATATGATAACATCACACATCTATAAATCGATGATCAAACCACAAATTAAACTTCTCTTAAGTTCATAAGCTTCTAAACTTTAAACCAAGCGTCCGATTCATGCTTAACTAATCCGGATTACATCCAAACTTTTAACACTAGTCCCAAATGACATAACAAACCTATTTCAAGTCACACAATGACAATACAAACCCGATATAATCAAAGTTAACTCCTGATCAAACCTATGAATCTTCCAAATCTTCAACTTTTCAACTTTTGACAATTAGCCAAAACACCATAAGAACCTCCAAATCTAAATCTGGACATACACCTAAGTCCAACATAATCATATGAACTATTGGAACCATCAAATCACCAATCTAAGGTCACCTATTCGATATTCAAACCTTGGTTAACTCTTACAACTTAAGCTTCCAACAATAGAACTATATATTCCAATTCACTCCAAAACCATCCCGAGAACGAAGAAATCATCCCGCAAGTCGTAAAATAATACACAAACATACGGAAAGTATCAAATAGGAGATATGGTTTTAAATATACGAAATGACCTGCTGGGTCGTTATAATTTATGAAGGAGATTTCATCTACATCCTTAGAGTAAGTGATTCTAAACAAGATCTATGAATGTATCATGAATCTACATTCAATTTTGTGCCGCAAATAAGTAATCTAGGAGAAGAAAAGAGAATTTTTGACTTGAAAGTTAAAAAGTGTATTTTGAGAGGTTGAACTCCGATTTAATTTGGAAACTGATCATATAATTGGACTCGTGAGGTTATGGGTTAATGGAATTCAATTTTTGTTCCAGGTCTTGGCCATTTGATTCCGGTTTGAATTTTTGTTGACTTTTGAGATTTGATTAAAGATCAAGGCTTTATTATTTGGATTTGATTCCTATAACTTTATTTGACCTTGTTGAGTATTATTTGGCTAGATTTTGGATGATTGAAGGTTGAGTTTAAAGGAAAAGGCATTTTGGAAAGTTAAAGCCTACTTCAGATAAGGTAAGTATCCTGGCTAACCTCAATTTGAGGAAATATTCCTAAAATGAACTTTTATATATATATATATATATATGCGAGGTAAAAAAGCGTATATCCAGGTACTAAGGTTATATCATATGTGTTTTTTTGTTATATGCTTTAATTGTTCTTTGTGCCTTATATGGGATGTGTTTTTCTTGTTATATGCTTTAATTGTTTATACGACTAGTGAGCAAATTCATTCATGCTGAAGATCATGTTTAGGCTTTTAATTCTTATTTGGATATGGTGGGCTATTTTGTATGTTGGATTCATATTATAGCCAAAGTCATAGTTGTATACATGCATACATCACTACATATTTATATCCATGCATATGATTCTTTGATATGGATTGAGTTTGGCAGGATGGGACATTCCCTACGGCTGTTACGATTATGTCACGATAATTCATTCCATGTGGTTGATGACTGATTTATAGGATATTAATGATTGATTATGGAGATAAAATGGTCGGATGCATGGACTTGGACCTGTCTTCCAGAGTCGTGTGATTACCATGCTACATTGCCTGTGTGTGCTCAGTGTTATTAGACACTGGGGAGGTGTCAGTTGAGGTAAGTATTTAGGCTTTATCATGCATGGACATTCTAGATTCACGTAAGAAGAATTTATATCAATGCTAGATGTTACATATTATCTTTATATGTGAAATTGATTTATGCTTTTGATTATTTTATCTTAAGAGTATTTGTTATCTTCTTTCTTAACTGTGCACCTTATTATATATATATATATATATATATATATATATATATATATATATATATCTATTTTTTGGCTGTTTTTCTGTTATTATATGTGGTTTATGAATTATCATGTTATGAAACGTGAATGTATTTCTCAAAAACTTGTCACTAGTTCGTTAGGGTTAGACTTGATACTTACTGAATATACATTGATTTTTGTACTCATACTATGCTTGTGCATGTTTTTGTGCAGATCCAGGTGTTGGTGCTAATGCCGATCAAGAGATTGCCTTGGAGCTTTATTAGTGACTTCCTCGTGAGCTGCTGCTCTCGGATTTGTAGATTATGGGGTCCCCATCCTATCTACTCTATTATTTCCTTGTTCTAGATAGTACTTTCGTATTTGAGACTATGTTGTACTCTACTTCATTAGCTCATGACATCATACTACCGAGATTTGGAGATTGGTGCATTATTTCTGCAGTAGATGATGTTTTCTGACTTATTTTTCATATTTATATATTGATGTTTAGCTATAATTCCATAATTTATGGTATTATTTGCCATATATTTTGAGGTTTTAATGATAATTTATGTGATGTTTGAGCTTAATTGAGTTGATTTTGTATATAAGAACATTTGAATGCGAAATAGAGAGAAAGTTACCCAAAAAGGTACAAAAAACAATGAAGTAAAGCACGAAAAGAACGAAGATGCTAGGATTGTTGTGCCTTAGACGATGCTAGGTCGCAAAATTGACGTGCCTTAGACAATTCTAGGCGGCGTAACTTCACGCTTCAAATGGCACCCCACTTTGGAATTTCGGCACCTCAGACGATGCCCCATTTGGAAAATATGGCGCCCCATATGGTGCCCGTTGCACCCTATTTTGCATAGGTTAAAACAAAATACCAACTTATAAGACTATTCAAGAATAGTTGGAGTTGTGGAGTCGCCATCTAGTATAAGGCACACTTGGACATCTAAATTATGCTACATAAGACTCCTGGTTTTGGTCTGCAAAATCTGTTGAGATCCTCGGCAACGATTCAAGTTTTCTCAAGGGGAATGAGTTTGGCATCCCTCAAGATCCACAAAGTATGATTCCCGACTGGACTTGATCAAATGAAGGAGGGATTATGTAGAAAATGACTAATTATTATTTACAAAGAATTGTGAAAATAATTTGAATGAAGAGTGATTAAATATGCGTGTCACAAAATAAAAATATAAACACTTATGTGTAGTCGAATATGTACAAGGGTGTGAATAAAGTATATAAAAATTATATTTTTTTGATGATCGATGAAATGTAAAAAATGTGTATTAATGAGTAAAGTATTTATAAATTAACCAAAGAAATTTTAATTAAAAGAATTTTGATTTATGTTTAAGGACAATTGTTTTTGAATAAATAGATAAAATATAAGAAAGACTTGTCTATAAAACGATCGATCAAAAGAGAAAAATTTAATTATCTTTGAATTAATAACCTTGGTATGTACTATGACAAAATAACTATTGACTTTAAAGAATCGGTTTAAGAAATACGAATATAGAAAACAATTATCAAAATATATGATAGAGGATTATTTTTAGTCTAATAAAGAGGTTAAAAGATATACTTTACGTAATAAAGTATTCTCGTTAGTTTAATTTAAAAAATTGTAAATACAACTTACAATTAAATTTATGATGCTAAATTATGTACTAAATCAATTAGCTTAAGTATTAAACGGAACGAAAGAAAGAATAGCAAGGGACTCAAACGTCTCATAAAATTATACTAGACTCAATTAAAAATTTTCACAAGTTATGGTTACTCAAATGTGAGTTATTTTACTTAGTCCAATGCATATCGAACCTAATAAATTAATCCGACTACAAGAACGCGTCTAAAGGCATAAATATCAAGGTGAGTTATTTGAATTACAAGAGCAACACGTTAAATGGTTATTTTGATTGTTAGCTAGATTTAATGTTCTAAGTGTAGCTAATAGGATGAGTAAATATCGTAATTAAATAACTAAACATAATATTCTAGCTATCTTTTACTATACTTGTAGTTGTTGAGTACATCCATTCGCACGTCTAGCGACTCGACCGGTCGTTTTGTGTGTTTGAGCGATGTTTCCCCTTTTGAAGCTTTCTGTATGTGTATTTGTGATTTTAAGACTTGAAGGGATAGTTGGTTGGGTTTCGGGTTGATTTGGAGTACTTAGTTCTTAATTTTGAAGCTTAAGTTGGAAATGTTGGCCGAGGTTCGACTTTTGTGGAAACGATTCCGAAACGGTGTTTTGATATTCCCAATGGGTTCATATGGTGATTTTGGACTGAGGCTTATGCTCGGAATTGGATTTCAGAGGGTCCTAGGTTGGTTTGGCTCTTTTTTGCTGAAAGTTGGCAATTTGAAGGTTTAGAAATTTTTTAAGTTTGACCATGAGTTGACTTTTTTATAATTTGGGACATATGTGCAAAGTTTGGAGTTGGTTTGGTAGGAATCAGACGCTTGGTTGTGGTTGCAGCGATTCTTGAGTTTCATTGTGAATTCTATGTGTTTTGGTGTTTGATTCGTGGTTCTAGATATTATCTTGGTGTTTTGAGTTTGTGAGTAAGTTCGTATGATGTTTTTAGACTTGTATGGATGTTCGGTGTAGATCCCCAGGGGCTTGGGTTTGTTTCAGATGCAAGTCAGAGTGATTTGAACTGTTTAAGATATTGCTGGTTTTTGGATTGATGCTGTGGGTCTCGCAAATGCGAGATCCTTTTCGCATTTGCTAACCTCGCATTTGCGAGGTGGGTATCACATTTGCGAGGTTGGCTGGGGCTAGGGTGTTCGCTTTTGCGGACTTTTGGATCAGATTTGTGTGACGACCCGGTAAATCGTCTCATGGGTTACTGCTCCGTCTTCCCCAATATCTGTATCATTATGCCTTGTTATCAGTGTTTTAGGTAATTTAATTGAGTAAGTTGCATTCGGAGTGAAATCGGTAAGAAATGAGACACTTAGACTCTTTCAAGGAGGCTTAAGTTGTAAAAGTCAACTGTATGTTGACTTGTGAGTTAGAAGACTCGGATGTGAATTCCGATGATTCGGTTAGTTTCGGGAGATGATTTACTTAGGAGTGTGATCGGAATTAGTTTTGGAGGTTTCGTGTAGAATTAGGCTTGAATTGGTAAAGTTAGAATTTTGGCGATTTCCGGTTGATAGGCGAGATTTTGATCTGAGGGTCAGAATGGAATTCCGAAAGTTTTTGTAGCTTCGATGCGTGATTTATGACTTGTGTGCAAAATTTCAGGTCATTCGGACGTAGTTTGGTCGGGTTTAGATCAAAAGAGCGATTTAGAAGATTTTGAGATTCTTAGGCTTGAATCCGGTGCGAATTTGATATTATGATGTTGATTTGAACGTTCCGAAGGTTGGAACAAGTTTGAATAATGTTATGGGACATGTTGGCATGTTTTGTTGAGGTCCCGAGGGCCCCGAACGGATTTTGGATGGTTGATGGAGCTTAACTTTGGCATTTCAAGAATGGGTCGATGTCGTATCTTCAAGGATAAGTGGTATCATATTATGCAAATAAACTCCAAATTCAGTTTTGATTGAAGCATTAGATCCGTATCGAAATTTTGGAGCTATAGCAAAAAGAATCGTCCAATTCGGACATCGTATGAGAAAGTTATGCCTATTTTCGCGTCGAGGAAAAAAATCTGCAGAAATGTCAGATCTGCGATCGCAGATCTGACCGCATTTTGGCCACATTTTGACACAGAATGTCGCAAACTGAGACAGAACTTGGGGCGAGAATTGCGACCAAAAATGCGAACCGCAAAGGTGAAATGCGGACCTCATTTTTGGCATAGAGGATCGCATTTTCGACCTGACAAGGGTGTTTTAACCCGATTTTTGATACCTTTAAGTAGAATCCATTGCCCATCTTGTTCTATAAGACCCATTTTCGTTACCCACGAAGAGGAACACCTCCAAACACCATAGAATCACCATAAATCAACCTCAAAACTCTATCCAAAGGAGATTTTCATGGACAAATTCTTAGAGGAAGAGTTTTTGTCATCTTAAACATACTTGGGGCCATAGAACTCGGATTGAAACATGTTTTGCAGCAATTCTTGGAGGGTTTCCAAGAGAAACATCGGGGTAAGTATTCCTAACTCAATTTTGGAGGAATTACCTAAGTTTATCACTATTTCTAGCAATTAATTGGTGATTTAAGTTGGGAAAATGGTGGAAAACCCTAAGGCTTAGGTGTGAGGGTTAGAGGTCGATCCGGTGTCGGAATTCGACAAATTTTATATGGTTGAACTCGTGAGGAGATAAGGAACCCGTTGGAGTGATAATTTCTGAATTTTGAGAAGTGGGCCCGGGGCTCGGGTTTTTTCTAATTTCGGGATTTCTTAGTAAATTCGATTGTTTTTGCTTGGGTTTTATTCCCTCAACATATTGTGACGTAATTATTCTGAATTTGGATAGATTCGACGCACGTGGAGGCCAATTCAAAGGGCAAAGGCGTCGCGGGCTAAGGATTTGGCCGGTTTGAGGTGAGTAATGATTGTAAATGATGCTCTGAGGGTTTGAAACTCCGGATTGCACATCATACTACTATATTGAAGTAAGGCACACGCTCGATGATGAGCGTGGGGTCGTTTACTACTAGGGATTGTGACTTGGTCCGTCCCGATTGATGGTTTTTACTACCTATTTGATTGGAACTGATTTGATAATATAATGATTGGGCTTCCAGCCATATTTGGGCTTCGTGCCGGTTATGTGAACCCTTCAGTGGTACTTTATCACTGTTTACTGAAATCATATTTGGGCTTCACGCCGGTTACGTAAACCCTTCGTGCTTTCTTTTACTTCACATTATTTACTTGAAGGATGCACACGTTTTACCTGTTGAAAGGAGTTTCTACTTGAATTTACACTGGTTTACTATTTCACTGATGTTTCATTACTTCATTATGGATTGCCTTGTGCATTATGTGTTTTCTTACTTTCAGTCATTATTTATGTGTATTACTCACTGAGTTGGAAGTACTCACATTACTCCCTGCACCATGTGTGCAGATTCAGGCGTTAACGGTTCCGCTCCGAGGCATTGACTACTACTGCCAGGGCGGTGATTCGGAGGTTACGAGGTAGCTGTTGGCGTCCGCAGCCCCGTATCTCTTTTATTTTGTTGTTTCCACTTTCTTCAAACAATTGTGCCAAAGATATTGTAATAGTTATTTTGTTATTAGGATTTCATTAGTGGCTCATGACTTTGTGACACCCCGATCTGAGGATTGTAGTCGGGATGGTTTACTATATTTTTCCTCAATTTACTGTTATTAAACCGTACCTATATTATTTTCATATTATTTAACTGTTAAAAATGAAGTTAGTTTGGATTGGCTGGCCTTGTATTCATGAGAGGCGCCATCACGACCGGGTTGGGATTTTGGGTCGTGACATAGTTGGTATCAGAGCCTAGGTTACATAGGTCTCACGAGTCATGAGCGGGTTTAGTAGAGTCTCGCGGATCGGTACAGAGACATCTGTACTTATCTTCGAGAGGCTGCAAGACCTTTTTAGGAAAACTCCAAATTCTTGAAAACTCTTGTCGTGCGAACTTGTTGATCCGTGAACTAAAACTTCTGCTATCCTATTCTCTCACAAATGGTGAGGCCACGAACTACTGGACGAGGTGGACGACACCAATACCAACCACTGAGGCCACAAGAGGCCGTGGACGCGGTCGTGGTCGTGGTAGAGGCAGAGCAGCGAGGGCAGCATCTGTTGATCCACCAGTTGCCCCAGCTCAGGAACAGGCTCCAGCAGCCCCAGTTCAGGCACCAGCTGTGCCTGCAGCTATTCCAGGTCTTCAGGAGACCTTGGCTCAGATCTTAACTGTTTGCACTGGCCTAGCTCAGGCGGTTTCAGCCACTACAGCTGCAACTACTTCTCAGGCCGGGGGAGGCAATCAAACTCCAGTTGCCCGTACACCTGAGCAGGTAGTGCAGGGACTTCAGATGTCGGGGGCACCTCCAGCCCAGCCGGTTGCACCAGCTCAGGAGTACATAGTACCAGTTATGCCAGACGATGAGCAACGCCGTCTTGAGAGGTTTGGAAGACTCCAGCCTCCGTCATTCAGTGGTGCTGAGGGCGAGGATGCCCAAGGTTTTCTTGACAAGTGCCAGAGAATGCTCCGGATAGCCGGGATTCTTGAGTCTAGTGGTATGGCATTTACCACATTTCAATTCACGGGAGTTGCCTTTAATTGGTGGGAGTCGTATGAGAGACGTAGGCCGGTTGATGCAGCGCCCCTTACTTGGCAACAGTTCTCCACTCTTTTCTTGGAGAAGTATGTGCCGCAGTCTCGCAGAGAGGAGCTGTGCAGATAGTTTGAGTGGCTGCAACAGGAGGATATGACGGTGTCACAGTACGAGTCGAGATTTTCTAAGTTGGCTCGACATGCTGTCTGGATGGTTCCGACTGATCGTGAAAGGATCAGGAAGTTTGTGGATGGCCTTAACTACCATCTCCGTATTCTTATGACCAGGGAGAGAGTATTGGGTGCTACTTTTGAGGAAGTGGTTGATATAGCTCGCGAGATTAAGACGGTTCGCCGTCAGGAGCGAGAGGAGAGGGAGGCTAAGAGGCCTCGAGGATCGGGTAATTTCAGTGGTACTCCTTCGAGAGGCCAGTTTCAGCAAGGTAGAGGCCGTTCATTCAAACCTGCTCAGTCAGTAAGCCCAGGGTATAATGGGGCATCTGCAGATCGTGGTTATCATGGGTTGCAACAGGGCCAGTCAACATTTAGCGCCCTCCCAACTCATTCTTCGTCAGCCCAGGGTCCTTCTAGACCGAGTGCATCTGCTAGAGCACCAGTGATCTGTTTTGAGTGTGGCGAGATGGCCACATGCAGAGGTATTGTCCTCATCGTGGTACTAGATCGTCCCAATAGAGGGGTCAACCCTCGACTTCTGCTCCAATTACTTTATCACCCG
>MCJB01051075.1:29180-74003 GCA_002018475.1 Nicotiana obtusifolia
AAGAAAGGGAAATTGAGTCCTCGGTTCATTGGGCCGTTTGAAGTACTTCAGCGAGTTGGGGAGGTGGCTTATGAGCTTGCTTTGCCACCCAGTCTGTCGAGTGTACACCCAGTGTTTCATGTTTCTATGCTCCGAAAGTATATTGGGGACCCGTCTCATATTTTGGACTTCAGCACAATTCGGTTGGATGACAATTTGACCTATGAGGTGGAGCCAGTGGCAATTTTGGATCGTCAGGTTCGGAAGTTGAGGTCCAAGGAGATAGCTTCGGTGAAAGTCCAATGGAAAGGTCGGACTGTGGAAGAGGCTACTTGGGAAACCGAGCGGGAGATGCAGAGCAGATATCCTCACCTATTTGGAACTCCAGGTAAGTCTCTTGACCCGTTCGAGGACGAATGTTTGTTTAAGAGGGAGAGAATGTGACGACCCGGTAAATCGTCTCATGGGTTACTGTTCCGTCTTACCCAATATCTGTATCATTATGCCTTGTTATAAGTGTTTTAGGTAATTTAATTGAGTAAGTTGCATTCGGAGTGAAATCGGTAAGAAATGAGACACTTAGTCTCTTTCAAGGAGGCTTAAGATGTAAAAGTCAACTGTATGTTGACTTGTGAGTTAGAAGGCTCGGATGTGAATTCCGATGATTCGGTTAGTTTCGAGAGATGATTTATGACTTAGGAGTGTGATCGGAATTAGTTTTGGAGGTTCCGTGTAGAATTAGGCTTGAATTGGTAAAGTTAGAATTTTGGCGATTTCCAGTTGATAGGCGAGATTTTGATCTGAGGGTCGGAATGGAATTCCGAAAGTTTCTGTAGCTTCGATGCGTGATTTATGACTTGTGTGCAAAATTTCAGGTCATTCGGACGTGGTTTGGTCAGGTTTAGATCAAAAGAGCGATTTAGAAGATTTTGAGATTCTTAGGCTTGAATCCGGTGCGAATTTGATGTTATGATGTTTATTTGAACGTTCCGAAGGTTGGAACAAGTTTGAATAATGTTATGGGACATGTTGGCATGTTTGTTTGAGGTCCCGAGGGCCCCGAACGGATTTTGGATGGTTGATGGAGCTTAACTTTGGCATTTCAAGAATGGGTTGATGTCGTATCTTCAAGGATAAGTGGTATCATATTATGCAAATAAGCTCCAAATTCAGTTTTTATTGAAGCATTAGATCCGTATCGAAATTTTGGAGCTATAGCAAAAAGAATCGTCCAATTCGGACATCGTATGAGAAAGTTATGCCTATTTTCGCGTCGAGGAAAAAAATCTGTAGAAATGTCAGATCTGCGATCGCAGATCTGACTGCATTTTGGCCGCATTTTGACACAGAATGTCGCAAACTGAGACAGAACTTGGGGCGAGAATTGCGACCAAAAATGCGAACCACAAAGGTGAAATGCGGACCTCATTTTTGGCATAGAGGATTGCATTTTCGACCTGACAAGGGTGTTTTAACCCGATTTTTGATACCTTTAAGTAGAATCCAATGCCCATCTTGTTCTATAAGACCCGTTTTCGTTACCCACGAAGAGAAACACCTCCAAACACCATAGAATCACCATAAATCAACCTCAAAACTATATCTAAAGGAGATTTTCATGGACAAATTCTTAGAGGAAGAGTTTTTGTCATCTTATACATACTTGGGGCCGTAGAACTCGGATTGAAACAAGTTTTGAAGCAATTCTTGGAGGGTTTCCAAGAGAAACATCGGGGTAAGTATTCCTAACTCAATTTTGGAGGAATTACCTCAGTTTATCACTATTTCTAGCAATTAATTGGTGATTTAAGTTGGGAAAATGGTGAAAAACCCTAAGGCTTAGGTGTGAGGGTTTGAGGTCGATTCGGTGTCGGAATTCGATAAATTTTATATGGTTGAACTCGTGAGGAGATAAGGAACCCGTTGGAGTGATAATTTCTGAATTTTGAGAAGTGGGCCCAGGGCTCGAGTTTTGCTAATTTCGGGATTTCTTAGTAAATTCGATTGTTTTGCTTGGGTTTTATTCCCTCAACATATTGTCACGTAATTGTTCTGAATTTGGATAGATTCGACACACGTGGAGGCCAATTCAAAGGGCAAAGGCGTCGCGGGCTAAGGATTTGGCCGGTTTGAGGTGAGTAATGATTGTAAATGATGCTCTGAGGGTTTGAAACCCCGGATTGCACATCGTACTGCTATATTGAAGTAATGCACACGCTCGATGATGAGCGTGGGGTCGTTTACTACTAGGGATTGTGACTTGGTCCGTCCCGATTGATGGTTTTTACTACCTATTTGATTGGAACTGATTTGATAATATAATGATTTGGGCTTCCAGCCATATTTGGGCTTCGTGCCGGTTATGTGAACCCTTCAGGGGTAATTTATCACTGTTTACTGAAATCGTATTTGGGCTTCACGCCGGTTATGTAAACCCTTCGGGGGTATTTGTTAATGATTTGAATCGTTATTTGTACTTAGTTTTGAAAACTAAATGATGTTTTCAAATGATTTTGAAATGGATCGGGTGGCACGCCGCCACGGATATGATGTAAATGGGATCGGGTGGCACGCCGCCACGGATATGATGTAAATGGGATCGGGTGGCACGCCGCCACGAGATATGATATAGCACTTGGGCCGTAAGAAGCCCCTCCCGGAGTCTGAACCACCCATAGTGAGCGCCGGGTACCCATTATGATAATTACAGTTGGTAACAATGACAACTGTAGGTTACAGTTGGTAAAAATGACAACTGATAACCGGAGATGGGTAAATAATACAGTTGGTAACAATGACAACTGTAGGTTACGGTTGGTAACAATGACAACCGGTATCAGAGATAATACAGTTGGTAACAATGACAACTGTAGGTTACAGTTGGTAACAATGACAACTGGTAACCGGAGTTTGGAAGATTTTACTATTTTAAATAATATTGCCCGAGGGGCATGTTTTTAGATGACTCTGAGCCCGAGGGGCAGTTTAAAGTGCTTTCTTTTACTTCACGTTATTTACTTGAAGGATGCACATGTTTTCCCTATTGAAAGGAGTTTCTACTTGAATTTACACTAGTTTACTATTTCACTGATGTTTCATTACTTCATTATGGATTGCCTTGTACATTATGTGTTTTCTTACTTTCAGTCATTATTTATGTGTATTACTCACTGAGTTGAGAGTACTCACATTACTCCCTGCACCATGTGTGCAGATTCAGGCGTTAACGGTTCCGCTCCGAGGCATTGACTACTACTGCCAGGGCGGTGATTCGGAGGTTACGAGGTAGCTGTTGGCGTCCGCAGCCCCGTATCTCTTTTATTTTGTTATTTCCACTTTCTTCAAACAATTGTGCCAAAGATATTGTAATAGTTATTTTGTTATTAGGATTTCATTAGTGGCTCATGACTTTGTGACACCCCGATTTGAGGGTTGTAGTCGGGATGGTTTACTATATTTTTTCGCAATTTACTGTTATTAAATCGTACCTATATTATTTTCGTATTACTTAACTGTTAAAAATGAAGTTAGTTTGGATTGGCTGGCCTTGTCTTCATGAGAGGCGCCATCACGACCGGGTTGGGATTTTGGGTCGTGACAATTTGCGATGGGTCATCTGAGCAGGGTTGACCACATCTGCAATCAAGGGATCGCTTTTGCAAAGTGGTCTTACTTCGCAAATGCGAAGTCTGTGTTGCTTTTGCAACATTCCCTGGGCTCAGCAGGCATCGCATTTGCGATCAAATAGTTCCATTTGTGAGAGGTCATGTTTGCGAACTTCTGCAGTTGAACAAAAGGATGGGATTTCGGGACATAGTCTCATTTTATCACATTTTGAACCCTAGACTCGGCGGGAGGCGATTTTAGGAGTGATTTTTGGACAAAAATATTGGGTAAGTGATTTTGACTCAATTTTGATATTATAGCATGATTATTTATGAATTTTAACATCTAATCCATGAGATTTGAAGAGAAATTTTGAAAATTTTGACTATGTTTTGAATAATAAAAATTTGAGATTTGAGAGTCGATTTGGACTCAGATTTGAAAATCAAACACATATTTGAACTCGTGGGATTATGGGTAGTCGATATCTACCCCTGGACTCGGGTTTTGATCGGGTGGGCCCGGGGTTGACCTTTTTTGATTTTTTGGGAAAAATTTAAAGATCTTAACTTTATTAATTGAAATTGAATTCTCTTGCACTTTTTGATATTTTAAAGTCATTTTCTGCTAGTTTTGAGCATTGTGGATGTGAATTTTAAAGGAAAAGCATTTTAGAGTATTGATTGGGGCTAATTGAGGTAAGTATCTTGCCTAACTTTGTGTGGGAGAACTACTACTTAGGATTTGGTCTATTTTGCATTATTTGTGCTATGTGAAACGATGTGTACATGAGGCGACGAGTGTGTACACGAGCATATATGTGGTAATTGACCGGACTAGACCTTAGGCTATTAATATTCATTGAATTGGGGTTGTTTGTTATATAACACATATTGTATTGTTGTTCACTCCCCACACCCTTTGTGTTGTTGTTATGATTCTTGTACATATTGTTGTTGAGCCGTGGGCTATATCTTGTGTGACTTTGGTATTATTTTTGTGGTGATGTTGTGGCACATGTGGTTGTGTTGCGCGGGTTGATTTGTTATTGTGTGGAGCATAAGGGTGGCGAGATTCGCATGTTGCGACATAAGGGTGGTGTTTATTGATGCGCATGCGATGAGATAAGGGGGCTTATGCGTGTGTTGCAAATAAGTGGAATAGTTCATTGTGATGCGTACACAACGGGATAAGGGGGATTATGCGCGTGTAACTATATAAGGGAAAATATTTTACTGTGAAGCTCACGTGGCGTCACAAGGATGGCTTGTTGATGATGTGTTGTGGTATTTCGGGGTGATCCTTGATATTACTCATGTGTTGGAATGGATTGATGTTTTGAACATTTCTTGTTTCCCTTAAATTATGTCCCTTTGTGTTTTCATGAGTTATTGGTTGAATTGCCCGTTTATCATATGCCCACTCTTGGTTGATATTTATGCTGTTATGTTTTCGTTGTTAGTTTTATGTCGATATCTTGCACTGGATTATTTGACTAGTGAGTATCTTGAATTGAACCTCGTTACCACTCCACTAAGGTTATCCTTGATACTTATTGGGTACCGATTGTGGTGTACTCATACTACACTCTTGCACATTCTTTGTGCAGATCCAGGTACCTCTTATTGTGCTGGTCATTAGAGAGTCGATCCCTAGCTGCTACAGATGATTTCAGATTAGCTATGATTTAATGTGTCATCGAGGATGATTTCGGGCAAGGGATTTGTTGAGAACATGATATAATATGCCTTACGGGTATATAGAGGTCTTGGGGATGATCAAGGTTTGATGCTCGTTGCGGATGTAGTGTGCAAGGAAAAGGAATTTCTTGGCTGCTTCTTTGGATATTCATATGTTGGGGAAGCGGGGGTTATTCGGTGCGTGTTGGCTGTGTATTGGATATTAGAGCAAGGTGAATGGCTATCGAAAAGGTTCTGATGAATTCAAGATTCATATGTGGCATTTAAGGACTTGGGGAATTGTGTATGGCTAGGACGTGAGATCGGTAGTGGATGGTGTCTACAATTGTGGTTTTTCTATATTAGTATGGACTTGGCATGGCAGTATTAGAGAGATTCAAGAAACGACTTCGGATTGTAGAAGGTCTCTTTAGAGCGAGCGCTTTGGATTGAGTTACTTTTGGGCTTGGCCGTTTGCGTGACTCAGTTGAGTTAGAGGGAATCCGTTCTGATGACTTGAATATGTGTTAACGAGTTTCGAAGAATTCACGATGATTATAGCCATGACTTGCGGTTAATGTCTTTTACAGGTATAGAAGGCGTGTTGCGTATGGTGATGTCCTCCTGGATTGAGTTAAATGGAAGGTTCTTGGTTAATGAGATGTTCATCCTGCTAGTGATTCAGAGTTGATCATGAAGTTTTCATATTTTCGCAAGTCAGCATGATAGTGGTGGTGCGCTGTCTGGGATTTAAAGTTACGAATACAAAGGTTGTGGTTTAGTTTTGAAGGGGAGGTTATGCGTTCTTGATGGCACGGACAATTTTAGATGTTTAAGATAATGCTGACACTATTTGATGTCACCTGTGAAGAGTGCGCATTTTAGAAGGCACATTGTGTTTTGAATTGCAGATTCTTGACTAGTGTTACGGTGATCGTCTGGTTTTGGGCTGCTGAGGTTCATGTTTTGCTACGTGGCGCAGAAGATCTATGTGAGTATTTTTCGTAAGATGATGGAGTATGAGTGATGTATCAGCCATTTGAGTAGTGGAGTTGGGGGTCAGATATGGACATTCTGGTATTCATGAGGTTTAGATACTGGATGTTCTTGTAGGCAGACTATTCCTTGGTTGCTGGCAGTAAAAATATGTTAAGAATTGGATAGCTGATGGTAGGTGTTATGGATAGGTTGCTAAGGACATTTGGAAGGTTATATACCTATTTGGGAATGATCGGAATTGGTTTGGGGGCTATCTTCAGGCCTAATAAGAATGTGTATTTTATATCGCATCGGATTTGGTTACTCTTACACAATTGTTTCTGTAGGTATGTCATTCGGCATAATGGACGTTATTCGTGCCCTGGTCTATGTTATGTGTATCACTCTTATACCACGACGGGTTGTGAGGCTACTTGATTATTCGTATGCATGTTGTAATCCTGTTTAGGCCTTGTGGCGATATATGAGCGAGATGGCCCTTTTGATGTTGATTTGCTTATTGGACCCTAGTTATGCTTACATCTTTTCCTTATTATGTTATGTTTATTCACCTCCCTGTAATTGTATTTGTGCACTCTATTGTGTTTGATGTTGATGCCTATGTGCTTAGGGAGCACAAGCACTATGGCTCGATTGGTATCCTTATGTGGATTGATATTTTTGGGATCAGGTTGCACGCCACAACGGAGTTACGTGGGATGCCCTTCTTGTTATTTGCGATTTTTACATCCCCCTTTGACGGGATGAGTTCATGAAATTATGCTGATGTTGTTATATCCGCTGCATTTGTTGGATAGTCCTTTTATAGTGTTTTCTTTCCATTTTGGATATATATGAGTTATTGCTTGTTTGGCGTACGACGTGCATTATGTGAGGTTCCATGTGGCCTTTGGTGTGACTTGTCTGCTAGGCTACTTGTATTGGCTGAGATGAGGTTTTTGGACTTGGGATTTGTACTATCGTATAGGAGTAAGGAATATTTGGAAGAATAATACCATATTTCGCTCATAATTAGGCAATGGTCCTTGTCGGAGGAGAGAGCTCCTCGAATTGTTAATTCATAGTGGTTATGAGTTTCTGCATGTTTCCTTTATCATTAGCAACGTTGCGAAGGTTTGGAACGAGGTTTCATTTGATATGAGGAATATTACCGGTACCGGATTTGGTAATGAGCAGCTATTGTTTTGGAATTGTTGCTGTAAGTACATGAGTCATGTAGCACATCGTGTGGTTTTACCTTCGCAGCATATTGATGGCTTGATACAGCTTGTTGAGACTGATACAATCTATATATGCAAGGATCGGATCTTACAGAGGGTTCCAGAGGTTGAAATTGGGTTCCACGCCCTATGAGCTAAGGTTGAAGGAAGAATAATCAGTCGAGGTCGTATTAATGGACTATATGGTCTGGGGTGGCATGGGATCACTTATGGGTATGGTTATGATAAGTTTATTCAGATAATTGACGGCTTTAGAACGACCCTTGGCACGTTCGAGGATGAATGTTTGTTTAAGTGGGGGAGAATGTAACGACCCGGCCGATCGTTTTGAGCATTTGCATTTAGTTCGGTGGTTTGAGGTCATGAGTAGCTTCATATAGTGTATTATGACTTACGCGTATGGTCTGTTTTGGTTTTCGAGCGATTCGAGATTGATTTGGAAGAATAATTCTCACTTTAGATCCTTTAAGTTGGAAGAGTTGACCAAGTTTCACTTTTGCATATTTGACCTCGGATAGGAGTTTTGATCGTTCTATTATGTCCGGATGGTGATTTTGGACTTTGCGTGTGCCCAACTTGGCATTCGGATGTTTCTATATGGTTTTGGCTTTAATTGGCGAAAATTAGTAATTTGAAGGTTTGGAAAGTTCATAGGTTTGAATGGGAGTTGACTTCGATGTTATCAGGTTCAGATTGTTATTCTGGAAGTTGGAATATGTTCGTTGTGTCATTTGGAACTTATTTGCAAAATTTGAGGTGATTCCTAGTTGTTTAGAAGTGTTCAATGTTAGTTTGGAATTTGAAAATTTGAAATAGTTCATTAAACTTGAATTGAGGTGCGATTCACAGTTTTGATGTTATTTTGGGGGATTTGAGGCCTCGAGTAGGTCTTTGTTATGTTTACTTTTTTGTTTGTTCGGACGGCGTCTCGAGGGGCTCGGGCGAGTTCCAGGGTGATTTCAGTTCATTTGTTTCTCATATTGGCATTGTTGGTTCCTCTAGTTTCTAGTGCTGAGTTGTTGGTCAACGCGATCGTAGAGGAGTATCGCGATTGCGAAGAGTGTTTTGGTCCACTGGTGATTATTCATCGTAGTCGCAATAGGTAGAGCGCGATCGCGATCGCAATCGTGAAGGTTTGATATGGTTGTCCCTTGAATTCGCGTCAACGGAATCACGTTTGCGGATAAAGAACTGGACTAGAGAGATTTCTTCTTCGTGTTCGCATGAGCGAGGTCGCGATCGCTGATAAATTGATATTTTACCAACTTATCTGTTCTTGATACTTAGACTTTTGTATGATTTCATTAAGAAACTAAGGCATTTGTGGAGGTTTATTGGCATATTTCAACTATTGTGTGATTTAGAGAAGATACGGAAGAAAACAAGTTAAAATGGGTAAAAAAAATGGAAAAGTTACTGCTGCCAGTTATGCTCTTCGCGATCGCGTAAGGAATTGGCACGATGGCGAGAGTCCAGGAAAATATGTTTCGCGAACGCGTGGGGCAAAATGCGAACGCTCTAAAGGAAAGTATGGGCAAAGTCTAGTCAAACGCCTTTCGCGAACGCGAAGCTCTAGACGTGATGGCTTGGATTTGGGAAGTTGTGGTCCTCGATCGCGGTTCGTGTGGTCGCGAATGCGTAGTTGAATGGTCAGTCAACCTGGTCAAGTGTTCTTCGCGAACGCGTAGCATAATAACTGGGCAGAAATGGAATTTTATGTTTTTGACTCCCAAACCATTTAATACTCTGACCTAGCTCATTTGGAAGAGATCATTGGCTGTCTTTGGCATAACCTTGGACAAAAATACAAGCTTGGAGCTAGGGTTCTTGCACACACACTTGGTACTTGAAGATTTGAAGACTTTGGTTGAGATTTTCTTACCAATTTTACTCATTTCTTCTTTTCCTTGATTTTTATTGAATATATAAGTGTGGTGTATTTATCCATTACTTGAATCTTGTTTAAGGCAATAGTCATTATTAAAGTACGGATTAAATGTCTTGTTATGCTTATGTATTGAATGATTTTTATTTATTATAAAGTGAGTTATTGTTTCTTTAATTGTTCTTGTTCTTTAAAGTTTCCAAAGGGATTAGTTAACCTTAGGACTCACCCATTAACTTCGAATTAATCATGGAAAAGGTAATTTGGGGTTGGAAAAGATTAATTAACAAGAACTTGAGGCGTTAACCCTCATTTTATAGATTCTACCTAGGGATAGGATTGCACTACTGGTGGCCATATTCGGGTGTGCTTAATTCCTTAAGCGTTTTAGGGATAATTCAACTAGGAATTCTTGTTAGTCTTTGAAAGAAGCTAATAAAGAATTATTATCCGAGGCTAATTAAGATAAGCTCGCGCATATTTGTAAAATCATGAAATACATTGGATTGTTACTTGAGTGTAATTCCCGTGTATCCTTGCTTGTAGCCATTGATTATTTTACTTGCTTTCTAGGTTAGTTTACATTTTCGCATTTAGTTATAACATTTTCTCAAAACTCTTTTTAGTGTTTGGCTTAGAATAATAAGTGATAATTCTCTTACTCACCTGATTGCCTACATATTGTTCTCTGTGGGATTTGACCCTAACTCATAGTTGGGTATATTATATTGCATGCAACCGTGTCCTGTTATTATTTTAGCAGTGGATTTGGACGTCATCAATCACATAGGTTTGTCGTTTGTGTTCATCGTGTTCGTGGAGGCGTATTCGCAAATGCGAAGTGTAATTGTGGGCAGTGCTATTTTCTTCTATGCGATCGCGAGGGCTATGCCGCGATCACGATGCATGTAATTGAGCAGTATTATAAGTACTCTATTTCGAAGGTTTGGGTTATTCTATCACATTATGAGTTTTGGAGCTTGGTTTTGGGCGATTTGGAGAGAATTTTCACGACTTGGATCAGGGTAAGTACTTTTAACTAGGATTTGATTATTTTACATGATTCCATCTTCAATTTGGCATTTAATTTGATGAATCTAAAAGAGAAATTGGGGGTTCTTGTCAAAGCTTTTCTAAAGTGAATATTTGAGATTTGAACATCAATTCAGAGTAGGATTTGAATGAAATTAGTATGGTTGGACTCGTGTTTGAATGGTTATTAGAATTTGTGAGTTTTGTCAGATTTTGAGGTGCAGGATTGGGCTGACGTTTTTGTTGATTTTGAGTATTTGATTAAAAATTCGACCTTTATCGCTTGGGTTTGATTCGTATGGCATTATTTGATGTTTTGAGTTGCTTCTGGCTAGTTTTGAGCTGTTTGGAGGTCTATTCGTGAGGGATCACGCTTCTATTCTATCAATTTGGCTTGTTTGAGGTAAGTGTGTTGCCTAGTTTTGTTGGAGAAATTTTTTCTTCTAATTGATATTGTTTGCTACATGTGGGGGTGATGCATATATGAGGTGATGAACGTATATGCATGTGCAAGGATTTCCATGCTCGGGAGGGGGAAATTACACGCTTCTATGTGCCTTTGTTGAACTTGATGATCCCTTAACCTATGCTTTATTTAATTCGATGACTAATAAGCTCAATTATTTGCATTAGAAATTGGTATGATCCAAATCCACTAGTCGTGATGGAATCTAATACAACCCGCTAGGTAAGCCAACAGTCACATAATAATAATGAAATAGAATAAACATGGTTCAATAACGCAACAACGGAAAAATATCATGAAGTATCTGAGAGTATAACCATAATACTGCTACAACCATCCCAAAATCTGGTGTCAACGAGTACATGAGCACTATTGAATAACAAGATACTAGCAAAATCCTCTAATACAACTGTCTGAACAATAGAATAGTAAAGACGGAAATAACTGAAAGAGAACTTCAAGGACTGTAGACTAGCAGCTACCTCGTAGTCTCCTAAAAAGCTAATAGCAACTCAACTCTGGAAATCGCCTCGACCGTATGTACCTGGATCTGCACACGAAGTGCAGAGTGTAATATAAGTACAACTGACTCTATGTACTCAACAAGTAACAACACTAACCTTGGGCTGAAAGCAGTGATATGCTAAGAATCAATAGTCAGACGCTATCAATAACTAGTAACAATTTGGAATATAAAGGGAAAACAATAGAAACGGGTAGCTTGATGATATTATGTTCAATTTGTTCACATTTCAGGAATATAGGCATGCTTTCAAGGTAGTTAAAGCCAGAACCGATAAAGTATTTTAGTTACCAACTAGCATGAGGAAATTACATCTATACGCCTACATGTCAAATTAACGATATCACTAGGGAACCATCAAAATATTCACACTTACCACTGTGCCTGACATATCTGCCCATCATCAAGCATGTATATAATACATTTTGCCTGCGCCCACTATTGGCATGTCAGACTCTGGAGGGGCGGATCCTGCCCAATAGTGAGGCCTGGTGCACGCGTCGTCCCAAAAAAATAACACTTAGCCCAATATGGGCCTGGCGTATGCGTCACCTCAAAATCAATACCAAATCGGCTCTATGGCCCAAACTCAGTTATTTACCATTCAAGCATCAGATAACACATCTCACACTACTCAGTTTAACAATGTTACACATAGGAGGCATCAACAATATATGAGAAATCAAATAAGAAGTACTGAGACTGAGATAGCGCTTAGCCTAGACATGATGTCTAACATGAATCACAGTTCAAATAATCAAACAAGTAGGGAAAATGAGGGTATAATAAGGTATGATAGCAAAACAAGCTCGGTAATAGCCTAAGGCCTCCCCAAAAACACACCCGTGCACGTACGCATGCCCGTCACCTAGCATGTACGTCACCCCAATATCTTTCATATAACGTAGTTTTCAAGGTTAAATACCCTCAAATCCAAGTTTAAATGTGTTACTTACCTCAAGATGCGCAAATCAATACTCCAAAAAGCCCTTCCTCCACGAATCGGCTTCCGAACGGCTCGAATCTAGTCACAAATAACTTAATATCTACAAATAATGTTGTAGGAAACAACTTCAAACAATAAAGCTTTAATCTTTATCAAAAATAAAAAAGTCAACCCTGGCCCATACTCCCGAACCTAGTCAAAATCACAAATTTTGAACACCCATTCAATTACGAGTTCAACCATACTAATTTCATCCAATTCCGACCTCGATTCGATCTTCAAATCCTCAATTTTTACTTTTGGAAGTTTTTACTAAAATCCCCTATTTCTTCACTTTAATCACTAATTAAATGCTAAAAAAATATGGGATCATGAAATAATAACAAATCCGAGTAAAAAAAAAACCTTACCCCAATTCAAATCGTGAAAAAACCCTCCAAAATCACCAAAATTCGAGCTCCACGACTCAACATATGTTAAAATGAACCAAACCCTCGAAGTAGAGTATTGTATAATCTGCCTAGGTGTTATAAATCGCGATCGCGAGAAAAAAATTTCCTAGCTGCCAGAACCTCTTGCGTGAACACGACAAATCAGTTGCAAACGCGATGACCATCCGCTCAATGCTACGCGATCGAGGTCCGGGTCTCCCGACCGCAAAGAACAAATGCCTGCCACCCCTGAGCCTTACCTCCCTCTACACGAACACATCACCAAGCTTGCGTTCATGGTGAACAACCTGTCGTCCCTGTATTAGCGAACTGATGCACAAATACCACCTGCCACCAAATAAATCTACGTGATTGCGACCCTCTCTTTGCGATCATGAATAAGGAAACCAGATGCACGGATTCAGCAGTTCCTCTAAGCCCAAAATAAATTTGAACTTGATCTGAATCATACCCGAGGCCCCGAGGACCTGGGGACCTCGTCTGAATATACCCACAAATCCTAAAACACAATACGAACTTACTTGAAGCCTCAAATCACATCAAACAACACCAAATCCACAAATTACATATCAATTCAAGCCTAATGAACAAATGAACTTCCAACTTCTAAAACCAATGCTAAACCATATCAAATCAACTTCGAATGAACTCAAATTTTGCATGCAAGTCCCAAATGACATAACGAACCTACTCCAACTCCTGGAACTAAAATTAGAACCCGATATTAACAAAGTCAACTCTCGGTTAAATCTTTGGACTTTTCAACTTTCGCCAATTCAAGCCAAAGCGACCTACAGACCTGCAAATAAATATATGGACATACTCCTAAGTCTAATATCACCATATAGAGCTATTGGAAGTATCAAAACTCCATCCCGGAGTCATCTACACAAAAGTCAAACTCCGTTCATCTCTTTCAACTTAAGCCTTCAACCTTGGGATTAAGTGTCTTAATTCACTCCCAAACTTTCCCGAAGCCAGTCCAATCACTTCGTCAAGTCACATAACCACAAATGATCATAGAAGAGGAAATAAATAGGGGAACGAGGCTACAATACATGAAACCATCGGCCGGGTCATTACAGAAATCATGTTAGAACATATGACATCTTATAAAGGATTTAATATGTTGTTTTCGAGATTCGTTTGCATACTTAACTTGATCGTAGTATCTGAAACATATATCTATACATGTTATTGTCATGTTTCTTGAGCTTCCTTATTCGTAATAAGAGATGATGATTGGGGCCTTAGGGCTATATTTGGCACGATGAGTATTTCCATATGATTTGAAATGAGATTGGTTTGTTGGTTATTACCATGCAAAAAGAAAGGAAGTTGGTATTCTGTTATGATTGCTCATTCATTAAGTACTTACATGCCCTCTACTTTGGTTTCTATTAAAGTTTGTTGTTTTTTTGATACCTTCCATTTGAGCTCCTTATGTAGCTACCTCTATGCTTTCCCTTTAGCCTGTACTGTTATAGCTATGTCTTTACCTTGTTTGTTACTGTTACACCTACGCTTTTACTTGGTTTACTTCTGCTACATGTCCTCTTCGAATTCATTCCTTTACTTATTATTAGCCCATACCCGTTACATGTCTCTATTTGTCACGTGATTTACCTGTTAGATACCTTAACCTGCTACATGTCTTCACTCACTACATGCTTTAAATTACTACATGTCTTGACTTACTATATGCTTTTACTTACCTTATTCCTTCACTTATTAAATGTCTTTACTTGCTACATGCTTCTACTTGCTACATGATTTCATATATTAAATTTCTTCATTTGATCCATGTTCTTACTTGACAAACATCTTTACTCGTTTCATGTTCTACTCTCCTTTGTTTAACCGGATTGGGTGACTTTTAGATTGGTTGTGTGTTATGCTTTGTGGAAGCCTTATCTTTATATACGGTAGACTAGCTTTTGATATTGGACTGCCCATCTTACTCGTTTGAGTTGTATTACCTAGTTGAATACCGCATGTTCCTTTTCTTAGTGTCACTTTGTGAACTTTTCCTTCATTTGGTTGTTGTTGCAGTTTCAAATGATATTACTGTATATTGGGATCGGGTTGCACACCATAACAGTATTTGTTGATGTTGGGATCGGGTTGCAACCTGCAATAGTGTTAATTGAGATTGGTATCGAGTTACACGTTGCAACCGTATTTGTTTGTGATGTTTGGTTATGATCCTTGAGCGTACTTCATGATTATTTTTTAGTTTGTCGAAATGGGTATGAGGTTATGACTTGCTGCTAGGTCTGTTCACTTTTCCATAGCTCTCCAGTTGATGCTCTTACCATTATTCGACATATCTCTTGCCTTGTTTCTTCTGCTTATTATTTGAACAAGTACATAGTAAGTGAGTATCTTTAATTTAAAACCTCGTCACTACTTCATCAATGTTAGTTAAGATACTTATTGAGTACATGGAGTCGGTTGTAATCATACTACACTCCTGCACCTTGCATGCAGATCTTGGAGTTGCGTAGCTGTGGAAGACGAAGCCGTGCATTGAAGACGCACCTGCGTTCCATATTCAAGCTACCTCTTGTTAATAGTAGTTTAGGATTCATCTTTGTTCATGTAAACTTCAACAGACATTATATTTATTCTTTTATAAGTTTGTAAATCTAAATCATAGTGGATCATAACTTGTTTTTTCAATCCTTGGGTTATTGTATAGAAATTCAGTTGTTTCACTTATTGGTTCTTATTAAGTTAATTAGAATTGTGTTAACTATTATTTGGCATACCTAGCAAGCTGGGTTAGGTGCCATCACGACTAGGTGAATTTTAGGTCGTAATACTCAAATCACATTTTTTACTTTATCCATGACATTACGTTTTAAAATATTGAATTAAATTTTACTTTAAATTGTATATATTAGGTATATTTGTAATGCAATATATAAATACATGGAAGACAAAATCATTTATTTCAAAAACAGATCAAGTCCAGTCAAATCTCATGTCTCGTCAACATCTAATGTGATAATACATCTGATGTGACATGATAATTTATGTGCCATGACACTTGATGTGACAATGAACTCTTTTACCCAATGGGTAAAACTCTTTTACCTAGCTGGTAAAAAATATCCCTACGCCAATATAAAGGGCTTCATCCCCAACTCTTTTTTCAACACTTGCATACATCCCACATTTACACTTTATATTTTTATGATATAGCATGTGCATAGCATCATATTTTCTCTTTCCAAACGAGTCCTAACCTTAATTTTGTTAAAAACAAAAGCTCTCCTCTCTTTTATTTTTTACAAGAGATGCCCGCCTCATTTCCTTTTAGTCCATTCTCTCCCTCTCTCTGTATTGTTGCTGTCGCCAGAGAATAAGACAGGCTGGCCAACACCTTTCTTCTCTCAAACCCCTAGTTGGCTATTTTGCTTTCCCACTATCGGTACCAGTAGTGACCAGGGAAAGAATGGTAGGAACCTTATTGGGAAAAATGCTCCGACGACTTCTATCTTCCTCCTCTCGACTCTGTCGTCTTTTGGTTGATTATATATATATGTCATAGTCAATCAGATCTGGATTAATGATGCTGAAAATGGTTCTCCCTTATCTCTTTTTGATGTCAGATCCAACACTATTCAACCAGACCCAACCCCGCTGTTGAACCCTGATCTTTTCGAAAATGTCCTTACTAAGCTCCCTCCCCCCCTCGATTTTTGTTATTGCATTCTCTCTTTGTTTTCTTTGTTATAGATAAAATAGATCTGGGTGGTGTGCCTCATCTCCGGCGATTGTTAATCTAGCCGAAAAAGTCTTCCGGCAAACGTTTTTCCCTTCACTTATTTTGTTACTCTTTATATGGCAGTTGTCTCGATTTAAAATTTTTTGGAATAATTTTGTGTTGATTGAGGCAAGACTTTGCCACTGGTGCGTCTTCCTTGGCCACTTTTGCCCATTTGGTGCTGCTTCGCTTCTCCATTGTCGATGTCGTGTTGGTTTCAAGATTTTGATGTATTTTGTGATGGTTAGGTGACATTGTTACATTGTTTTGCTCATCTCATTTGTGTTTTCCATTACTGATTTTGAACAAAAAAGGATACAAGCTTTGGGGCTATAATGTTATTGTCGGATAAGCACTAATTTGAAGAAACACTAATAGGATTTTGGCCGAGGAGAATAACATACAATGTATTTGAGTCCATGCCCCTCTGATTGTCCCTCTGTTTGACCCTTTGAGACCCAAGAAATATTTAACGAGGCGATGACGATAAACTCAATGGAAAAGAAAAAGACGAGAATGTGATGAACCGACACTTCGGATGGTCACACGGTTGCACCGCAGTCTCAACCAAGGCAGTTCCCATTTCATGTCTAGACGGAATCAAATATACAATCCGAGCCTCTCAAAAATATTTTCAAACTATTTTTAAAAAAAAATATTTTTCAAAAATATTCCTAAAAGTCATTTGCGAAACATGTCGCCCTTTATTTAGTTATTTTTCATTATATTATTTCACTAACATTCAGTCCCTTATTTTGGGAGATACTCTTTATGAAATCACTTCAAAAGGACGATGCTCGAAAAAGTCAAAGACATACCCCCTACAAACCCCGCTTCATTCACGATCAAAAATTCCACCGTAAGGATCGTGATGGTGCCTAGTACCCATGACTAGGTAAGCCTATCACTTAATAGTATTGAACATAATATAACTTGAAATTGTAAATAAGAGAGATGAAAAGCCACAATGTAGCAAAAATAGAGATACAACAGCCATTATCCTAAAAAACGATAATAGTGAGTCATAGGCTCTACATAGAGTAAGAAGTCTCCAAAAATACATCATTATTTGGGATATAATAAATAGTAATCGATCAATAGAAAAAACAAGCGGAGAGCACGAGGCGATTAGAGAGAGAAAGGGCGATTAGAGAGAGAAAGCTCTCACGAGCTGCGATGGAGACGCCGGCCGGTGCTACGCCGGCTAGCGAACCTCCCCCCTCCATCTCCCAACCTCCCGCTACAACTTCCACCTAGCCACAACCCCTTGACTACAGTCAGCTCCTCAAACCTTTGACATTACACTCGAACACGACTGTGAACCCTAGGTCGCCAGCAACAATCGAACCTATTCCTTTCGAGAGAGCTACTTTCCTACTGGGACAACCTTTCATCAAATTTACAGAAACAGAAGTGGAGCGAATGAATTTAATTGAAGGCCTCGAATATGCTGTCATTGGTAAGTTCTCTTATGTTGGCCTGATATTCAAGAATTACAAAGATTAATTCCTGCTCAATGTGAATTAAGGGGGATTGTAACCTTGGACTGCTCAGAGAAAGACATGTCCTAATCCGATTGACGTTATGGCAAGACTTTATCAATTTTACATCGAAGGTAGTATACTACTTAAAAGCAAAAAATGGTTTCGAGTATCAGATGAGAACTCTGATTTATGATGTCAAATTCAAAGAAGGAGAAGAAACTTCCAAAGTGGTGACTTGGATTTCATTTCCTAATCTGCTGCCTACCTATTTTGTTAAAGAATGCCTCTTTTCTTTAGCCTCAGCTGTTGGAAAGCCATTGCATTTGGATATGGCAACAATCAACAAGACTCGTCCAAGCTGTGCTAGAGTTGAGGTATTTGTTGATTTATTAACTGAACTACCAAAGAAAGTTCGTATGGATATAGAGAATGAAGCTATAGGAAGCATAAGAACTGAATGGGTTAAAGTTCAGTATGATTTCATACCCAAATACTGTAAACAATGTAAGCTGCAAGGTCATGATATGTTGGAATGTTGGAAGCTTCATCCTGAATTGCTGAATGAAAATTCTGTTGAGAAGCAGAAATTTAAGGAGAAGGCAAAGGAAGCAGCACCTCTGATGACCTATCAAGTGGTAAAGTAGTTGGCAACACTGGTTTACAATGTAAAAAAGTTAATCGGGCACAAAGCAAAGACAAGCAAGCAGTAGATCAACCCAAGGGGAGGTTGGAGTCAAAGCCAGCAAACACAGTTTCCCAGCAAGTACAGATAAATAATAAGTTTGCAGCACTAAAAATGGAGCATAGCAGAGCTAATAAAGATAATCAATTGATTGTAGTTGAAGAAGTAGTGGGAGGAAGTAAACGTGCCTCAATGAAAGCATAGTTAACTTCAACTCCAGGTACTAGCAAGCCACTACAGATTACTAAGACACAAGCAGAGGGAACTGGAAGTGGAGACAAAGCACTAGCTACTGAAATCAAAGAATCAACAGGACATTGGGTCTACAGAGCTTTTGCCAACAATGTCATAACAAACCAATCATGCAAGAGATTCCCTCACAATCTACTAACATTATGATACCTGAGGTGAATGAGGCTGAGACAATTCAACTCAGTGAAGGCAAGCTATGGAGTGAACAAGTTGAAGAAGGATAAGAAGAAGAAGCAGTACCAGATGGCATGGGAAGTGATGAAGTTTCAACTGATGAGGAAGAAGAACTAGATGTACAAAGTGTAAATGGCAAGAGAAAGAAACAAGGCAAAATGGAAGACCCTAAAATCAAGAATAATGATAAGGATGTTTCAATAGCCAACAATGAGATCACAACATTGGAAGTGAGTCTGCCCAGCATTCTTACAAAGCCAAAGCTCAAAGGTCATGCTGTTCAGAATCCTGGAGGAAAGGAAGCTATTGGTCAATCCATAGATAGACTAATTGAGAGCAAAAAGCTTAGGGAAAATGATCAATCCACCTGATGAAGGCAGGATTACACAGCACATTGGGGAGGTAGCTTCTAACTCACATGAGGACACTGCCAACAAAGGATAGCTGAGTCACAGAACAAAGACCACAGGACTAATCCAAGCATACACCACTACACAATTGTCAGAACACAGAGGAGCTACTGAAAAGGAAGATCATACAATAGAAATAGGAAGGGATCTTGATGAGGAATCTATCAATCAAAACTTCATCAATGTGGCAAGACAAGCAGATATATCACCAAAGTTCATGGATGGAGAGAAATCAGCCACAAAGGGCAAGAAAAAGCAGGTCAAGGACAATCAAAGTGCAGTGTCAGGGGTCCAAACCAGGAGGATCCTATATAAATCCCACACTCAATCATCAATGGAATCATGTGGAATATAAGGTCAGTCAACACTCATCAAGCCTTTGAGAGACTGATCAATATTGCACAGACAACACCACTTTCAATTCATTGGGATCATGGAACCTAAGCAGAAAGTTTAAAAACTGGAGAGATACAGAAGGAAGATTGGAATGCCTAAGTACTATGCCAATGTCTCAAACAAGATATGGGTATTTGTGGATGATGATCATGAAGTAGATATAATAAATGACATGGAACAGCAATTAACAAAGCAACTGACAAACATGGAGTCACACTCTTCATTCATTGTCACTTTTGTATCTGCAAAATGTGATGCTAGTGAAAGAATTGAGTTGTGGGATAATCTGTACAATCTTGCCAGAGACATGTCAATGCCTTGGCTTGTAGGAGGTGACTTGAATGTGATATGGGATGAGGAAGAGAAGTTTGGAGGACTCCCAGTATCTCTAAATGAAGTTGAAGACTTCAGACACTGCATCAACACCTGCAATCTCTCAGAACTTGGCTTTAAGGGAAGCATATACACATGGTGGAATGGGAGAGCAGAGGAAGATTGCATTTTCCAAAGGCTAGACAGATGCCTAGTTAACTGTGCACTCCGACAGTGGCTGCCACAATTGGAAGTCAATCATTTGCCAAAGATAGGATCAGATCACTGTCCCATGCTACTAACCTGTAACCAAAATGCTACACCTACAAAAAAAGCTTTCAGATTCCTCAATTTCTGGATAAAGCACCATTCTTTCAAAGATGTGGTAAAGGAACACTGGAAAGCAGACTTTCTAGGGGATCCGTTCTTACTATTTAGTCACAAATTGAAGAAGTTGCAAAGAGCCCTATCAACATGGAGTAAGGCCACATATGAATACATCTTTCAAAAGATAGCAAGCTTGGTGGAAGTGGTCAAAGAGCATGAAGCACAATTTGAACTACAACCTACTGCACAGAACGTAGCAAGATTGCAAAGGGTACAGGTTGACTTGATCAGATATTTGACCTTAGAGGAGGAATTCTGGAAGCAAAAATCTGGTATGACATGGTTCACAGAAGGAGACAGAAACACAAAGTTCTTTCATGCACAGGTGAATGGCAGAAGGAAGAGGCTACAATTGAAGAGAATACAGGACAATCAAGGCACATGGTTAGAAGAGAATGAAGAAATAGCAGAGGAAGCAGTTAACTATTTCAAAGCTCAGTTCCATGAGGCAACCATCCCTACAACATTTAGAATCCTGGACCATGTTCCTACTTTGGTGGAAAGCACAATTAATGCTCTACTAATGCAGCAACCAACAAAGGAGGAAATCAAGCAAGCAGTGTTTGGACTTAATGCAGAAAGTGCTGGTGGACCTGATGGTTTCACTGGGAGTTTCTACCAATCATGGTTGGACATAATTGAGAATGACATAGTGGATATGGTGAAAGCAGTCTTCAATGGACATACTCTTCCCAAGAGTATAACACACACAAACCTGGTGCTACTGCCAAAAAAGAAGGAGGTACTGACCTTTTTAGATATAAGACCAATTAGTCTTAGCAACTTCAGCAATAAAATCTTCTCTAGAGTGATTCATGGCAGAATGGTAAACATCTTACCAAAGCTAATCTCTGAAGAACAAGCTGGTTTTGTAAAAGGCAGAACCATAATGGAGAATATGCTGTTAACTCAAGACATTATAACAGACATTCATTTGAGAACTAAAGCAGGTCCAAATGTGGTACTCAAACTGGACATGAGAAAAGCATATGATAGATTGTCATGGCTCTTCTTGACAAAGGTTCTGACGAAGATGGGATTTGAGGAGAGATTCATTGGCATGATACATGGGATTGTGGCAAACAATTGGTACTCTGTACTGATCAATGGAGAGCCACATGGTTTCTTTAAATCCACAAGGGAAGTCAAGCAAGGTGACCCTATGTCACCTGCCCTGTTTATACTGGCAGCAAAGGCTATGTCTAGAGGACTCAATGCTCTACACTCCAATCTGTATTTCTGTGGATTTGGATTGCCTGAATGGAGTCCCAAGATAAACCACTTAGCATATGCTAATGATACCATTATCTTTTCCTCATCATATGCCACTTTATTACAGTTGATAATGGAAGTGCTGACTGACTATGAAAATGCTTCAGGCCAACTGATAAACAAGAGCAAGTCTGCTGTCTATATGGATCACTCCACCTCAATACAGGTAATTAACAAAGAGCAAAGAATCACAGGAATACTGAGGCAAGACTTCCCTTTTACTTATCTTGGATGTCCAGTCTTCTACATGAGGAGGAAGATGGATTACTACCAAGGTCTTATACAAAAGATGATGGATAAGCTGGAAAACTGGAAAGGGAAACTACTCTCCATAGGGGGAAGGGCAGCGCTTATTACACATGTGCTACAAAGCATGCCTATACACCTCCTCTCTGCAGTAAACCCTCCAGCCTGTGTGATTAATAAACCACACAAGATAATTGCACAATTCTTCTAGTGTAACTCTGTGGGAAACCCAAGCAGGCATTGGGCATCATGGAGCACCTTATGCTTGCCATGTGAGGAAGGTGGTGCAGGTTTCAGATCCCTACATGACATGTCCACATCATTGTTTTGCAAGCTATGGTGGAACTTTAGAACAAAACCAAGTCTGTGGAGTGCATTTATGAGCCAAAAGTACTGCAAAAAACTCAATCCTATAATAGTACCATGGAAAGGTAGATCCAACATATGGAGGAAAATGATTGACTGCAGAAACATTATAGAACACCAAATCTGTTGGCAACATAAGATAGGATCTTCTCTATTCTGGTTTGAAAACTAGACTGGACTGGGAGCTTTATATTTTGTCACGCCACTTGATTTTATATGTGATGAAATTATACAAAACATTCAGGATGTGGTGTATGAAGGTCACTGGGAAGAGGAGAAGATCAAAGAGATACTGCCAATTGAACATGCTGCACACATACTGGAGAACATTAATCCACCAGCCTCCACCGATGCACTTGACAGACCAGTATGGATGCTAGAAACTAGTGGAGACTTCACTGTTAAATCAGCTTGGGAATATTTGAGAAAGAGGCAACATCCTTATAATGCTTATAGGAACATTTGGGTGAAAGGACCGCCATTCAAGGTGGCTTTCTTCATGTGGAAATTATGGAGAAATAGAATACACTTGATGACTTCTTCGGAAAATTGGGCTACCATATGGCCTCTAAATGCCGGTGTTGTGCAGAACCACAAAAAGAAACAAGACAATATCTTTTCTTCACTTCATATGCTACCAAAAAAGTGTGGAGGTATTTCCTTGGTTATGCAGGAATTGACATAGAGGGAATCACACTGCACCAAGCAGTGACCAAATGCTAGACTGCAGATGTGCTCAGTCGACTGAAACTAATAATGCAGGCCCTACCTTCAGTGATTGTATGGGAGCTGTGGAAGAGAAGAAACAACTACAGACATGGAGATGCAGTTACTATCAGTAGAGTAATCTACCAGATCTATTATACTCTTCAGCTACTCATCAAATTCAGAAAGCTAGGTATACACAACATCCCACATAAATGGCCATACATAATCACTGTGATGGAACAATACACCCCCACCCTGAAGTACACAAAGGTACTTTGGGAATTCCCCAATCAAGGGTGGACTAAGGTTAACACAGAGATCAAAGAATTGATGGCAAGATAAAAGATAACAATAACACACACACTCAGAGAAGGCAACAAAGTGGCAGACTATCTGGCCAACTATGCTCTGGACCTTGGACCTATAGAATGCTACTGTTTTGATGATTTGGATGTACAAAGTAGAAGACTAATCAACAGTGATAAGAGTCAATGTCCATACCTAAGAGTAAGAGTGGCAGGAAACAAGGGGTAGTAACACTGCCAATGGAAAAGAAACCTGGTGGAAAGCAAAACAGCAGTGCTGAAGAGAGAATGGAGCAGTGGCTCTACACTAACTATTCTTCTTTTCTTGAAAGAAATACAGGAGCAGCTAACCTTACATATCAACCACATCAACTAACTTGTTTGTTATTGCATGCAGGCAGAAAAATCTAGAGGTTATCACTGAAAATGCAGCACCAAGAAAGAAGAACTGGAGCACAACATTGCCAACACTGCCAATGCAGCAACAATAACTGCAACAAAGGCTTGAGACCTCCATACCAACTACTGACACATGGTGTGCCATGGAACAACACCACACAAGTGACATACCACACATGCAGTTCCAGCCACACAACCCCAAACACTCAACTCCATGTCACAGCAGGAGCACAGCAGCAGCAGCAGCAGAAGGAACTCCTACAAAGATACAACAATCACCTTGATTCACTCCTGGGATCAGTTCATTACTGAGGAAACATTATGCAATCACTCTGTGCAGTTACACCAAAAGCTCAATCCCAATGGTAAATCTGACAAGCTCAAACAAGACATTACCAAATCAAAAGAACACAGATGCTCACCTCAGCAAAACAACTGCCAGCAAGAGAAGAAGCTCAATAAAAACAACTTCACCTCTCAAGTGCAGCAGTCAGAACAACCTTTAAACCTGCACCAACACCATCAGCAGCAAGCTCCCACTGAACTCAACAACTCCCACAATAATGTAGATAGCTGGATAAGGTCCAGATTATTGCTGCAATTGCAAGGTGTGGTATTAGCACTTTCAGTGCTCAATCTCTTGCACTTACAGCAATCATCATGGACCTTTCCTACCACCATACATCACTGGAACCCAGTCAACATACAGCCACCCTGGAACAGCAGCATGACCAGACAATCATTAACCCAACAGCAACCAAATGACATAGAAGCCCACTCAACAGACAAACAACAGAAGCAACATTCAGCAGAATACTTAGATAACCACACGGTTACAAAATTGCAGCACACAAACCAAAACCAATTTCCACTCCATTAGCAACAAGCCAAATCCCTAAATAACCACAACACAAACATCAACTCCTTTACTGAACTCAACATCTTCACAACATAGTAAACAGTATGAAATGGTCCAGATCATTGCTGCAGTTGCAAGGTGTGGTATTAGCACCCTGGGTGCTCAATCTATTGCAACTACAGCAATCATCATGGACTTCTGTTTTCACAATGCCTCACTGGAGACTACACCACATACAACAACTCAGCAGCAGTACTCAACTGAAACAACAGGAATCAAAAGGAGACAACACCCCAAACTGAAGCGGCAAGACAACCAGACAACCTAAAAGAAAACACAAGATGCAAGCATACTCTCAACAACAGCAACTCTACCACAAAGGATCCCTTCTCACTTTCAGATGCAACAGCAGCAATGAGATTGTTGCAAACTCAACAACACAAACAACACTTCCATCTAACTACAAGGCAGCCTCAGATAGCAACCTTCAAATTGGACTCCCCCAAGGCTAACAGCAACAATAGCAGCAGACTCCGCATACAAGCCCTCACCCTAAATCCAGAACCTATAGCAGTAACCAGAATTCAGCCCACTCAACATCACAAACAACACTGCCATCCAACTACTGGCTGGACTCAGATTGCCATCTTCAATTTGGCTTTCCTTACTCATAAGGCCAAAGCAAAATTGAAGATTGCTCGCACTTTTTTGACACACTTTTGAGAACTCTAGAAATCACCGATAGATTTCAGATGCACATACAAGGGATCACATCCCTAAATCACATAATAGAAGCAGGAACATATGTAGTTTTTTGTATAGCTGACCAAGAACAATCTCACTCTGTTTTTGTATATGCGATTGTCTATCACTATAAAATAGACATTCGCCACATTATCATAGGTCTAACACCTTACTACATTTTAGGTATATTTAGTTATCACATTAGGATGATTATGTGTACATTTACTCTTTAATTGGAGGTAAGGTTCATGTCCCCCTCCACTTTTGTATTATGCTTCTATTAATAAAATTTCTATTTAGCTAAATAAAAAAAAAAAAAAAAGAGGGTGACTCCGAGGCCTGCAAGCTGAATAGCAGGTATACCTTGAAGTCTCCAGCAGCTCGGGATCGGCTCACTAACCACCAGCACGATCGGAGGTACCTTGATATGCACAAAGAATGTGCAGAAGAGTAGTATGAGTACACCATAGTCAGTACCCAGTAAGTACCGAGACTAACCTCGATGGTGCGGTGATGAGGTTCAAGTTAAGACACTTATTAGTCAAATAATCTTGTGCAAGATATAAACATAAAACTGACAACGAAAACATAACAGCATAAATATCAACCAAGAGTGGGCATATGATAACGGGGCAATTCAGCCAATAACTCATGAATACACAAATGGATATCATTTAAGGTAAACAAGGAATGTGCAAAAAATATTTCACATCATCAACAAGTCACCTTTATGACGCCGCGTGAGCTTCACAATAAAATATTACACCTAATATAGCTACACGCGCATAAGCCCCCTTATCTCGTCACGTGCGCATCACAATGAACTATTCCACTTATTTGCAACACACGCATAAGCCCCCTTATCTCATCGCATGCGCATCAATAAACACCACCCTTATGTCGCAACATGCGGAACTCTCCACCCTTATGCTCCACACAATAACAAATCAACCCGCGCAACACAACCACATGTGCCACAATATCACCACAAAAACAATACTAAAGTCATACAAGATATAGCCCACAGCTCAACAACAATGTGTACAAGAATCAAAACAACAACATAAAGGGTGCGGGGAGTGAACAACGATACAACATGTTTCATATAAAAAACAACCCCAATTCAAGGAATATTAATAGCCTAAGGTCTAATCCGATCAATTACCACATATACACTCGTGTACACACTCGTCACCTCATGTACACATCGTTTCACATAGCACAAATAATGCAAATTAGACCAAATCCTAAGTGGTAGTTCTCCCACACAAAGTTAGGAAAGATACTTGCTTCAATTAGCCCCAATCAATACTCTAAACTTGATTTCCTTTAAAATTCACCTCCGCACGGCTCAAATCTAGCAAAAAATGACATAAAAATATCAAACAATGCAAGAGAATTAAATTTCAGTTAGTAAAGTTAAGATCTTTAAACTTTTCCCAAAAAGTCAACAAAAGTCAACCCCGGGTCCCCCCGATTAATAGCCGAGTCCAGGGGTAGATGTCGACTACCTATTGCCCCACGAGTCCAAATATGTGTTTGATTATCAAATCTGAGTCCAAATCGACTCTCAAATTTCAAATTTTTATTTTTCAAAACATAGCCAAAATTTCCAAAATTTCTCTTCAAATCTCATGGATTAGATGTTAAAATTCATAAATAATCATGTTATAATATCAAAATTGAGTCAAAATCACTTACCCAATATTGTTGTCTAAAAATCACTCTCCTAAAATCAACCCGCCAAGTCAAGGGTTCAAAATGTGATAAAATGAGACTAAGTCCTGAAATCTCATCTTTTTGTTCAGATGCAGAGGTCACAAATGTGACTAGGGGTTCGTAAAGGTGACCCCTTGAAAATGCGACCATTTTATTGCAAATCCAATTCCTGCTGAGCCCAGGTAGTATCGCAAAAGAGACACAGACTTCGCAGCTGTGAAGTCATTCCCGTTTGCAAAAGCAATCACTTGATCGCAAATATGGTCATCCCTGCCTAGATGCCCCTTCGAAAATGCGATCCAAAAGTCTGTAAAAGTGAATACCCCAGAACCCAGCTAACCTCACAAATACGATACCCACCTCGCAAATGCAAGGTCTGCAAATGCAAACAGGATCTCGCATTTGTGAGACCTACAACATCAGCCTGAAAAAAGCAACATTAGAAACATTTCAAATCACTCTAAATCGCGTCAGAAACTCACCCGAGCCGCATGGGCCTCCACACTGAACATCAACACAAGTCTAAAAATATAATACAAACTTACTCGCTAACTCAAAACACCAAGATAACATCCAGAACCACGAATAGGACACCAAAACACATAGAATTCACAATGAAACTCAAGAATCGCTAAAACCACAACCAAAGCGTTCGATTCCTACCAAACCAACTCGGAATGACATCAAACTTCGCACACAAGTTCCAAATGACAAACCGACCTATTTCAAGTCCCGAAACCAAAATCCGAACCTGATAGCCATAAAGTCAACCCATGATCAAACTTAGGAAATTTCTAAACATTCAAATTGCAAACTTTCAGCCAAAAGAGCCAAATGAACCTAGGAACCTCCAAATCCAACGGAGCATACGCCTAAGTCCAAAATCACTATATGCACATGTTGGAACCACCAAAATACCATTCCGGGGGCGTTTTTACAAAAGTCAATCCTTGGTTAACATTTCCATCTTAAACTTCCAAATTATAAACATGTGTTCCAAATCCACCCAAAACCTCCCGGAAACCCAAACAACCATCCTTATAAGTCTTAAAACCAAATATACACATACGGGAAGCTTCAAAGGGGAAACGAGGCTCAAACACACAAAATGAACAGTCGAGTCGTTACATTCTCCTCCTCTTAAACAAATGTTCATCCTCAAACGAGTATAGAGACATACATGAAGTGTCATAAAGATGAGGATAATGGCTCCGCATATCATGCTCAGTCTCCCAAGTTGCCACCTCTGTTGGTTAACCTCTCCATTAGACCTTCACCGATGCAATATTCTTCTAACTCAACTTCCGGACCTGTCTGTCCAAAATAGCTTCCAGCTCCTCAATATAAATAAAATCCTTGTCCAATTGCACTGAGCTGAAATATAACACTTGTGACTGATCTCCATAGCACTTTCGGAGCACCAAAACATGGAACACCGGGTGAACTCTAGATAAGCGGTGTCAGTGAAAGTCTGTAGGCCACCTTACCCACTCTCTCAAGAATATCAAAAGGACAAATATACTTAGGGCGCAACTTGCCCTTCTTTCCGAACCTCATCACAACCTTCATGGACGGAACTCTGAGTAGGACCCTCTAACCTACCATAAAGGCCACATCACGAGCCCTTCTATTAGCACAACTCTTTTTCCTAGACAGCACTGTACGAAGCCGCTCATGAATCAAATTCACCTTCTCCAAGGCATCTTGAACCAAATCAGTACCCAACAACCTAGCCTCCCCAGGCTCAAACCAACAACGAGAGAGCGACATCTTCTCCTACATAAGGCCTCGTATGGAGCTGTCTGGATGCTCGACTTCTATTTGTCGTTGTAGGCAAACTCTGCTAGCTGTAGAAACTATAAGGCCCCTAAAGGTTTGCCTAAAAATCGAGATTCCATGGTGGAAAGATAGGCTAATATGTTTGGTGATGGTAGGAGATCTTTAGCTGTTGGGTTGAACAGTGCGCTGGGGGGGGGTAAGGGAAAAGTTTTGGTAGAAGAAGTCATTTCTGCGGCCCACTATGCGGGTCGCAGAATGTGCGCAGAGTGAAGCAGGAAACTGGGCATGTTCGGATGGTATTGTGTAGTCAATTATGCGGTCGCAAAACCGTTTCGCGGGCCGCACATCAACCGCGGAACCAGCATGAAGAGTTTTCTGGAGGGAGGTTCTGCGGCGCATTATGTGATTGCAGGACAGGTCTGTGGACCGCATAACGACTGTAGAGTAGGCAGGAGTGCCCAGTTTCGAAGGGCCATTTCGTGGCCTATTTTGTTGACCGCAGAAGCATTATGCGATGGCAGATTTGTTTCGGAGCTTCATTTTTCTGATTCCCACCCTATTCCATTATATAGACTTTATAGACCATTTCTTAAGTAAAAACCTGATATTTTGAGAGTGTGAGAGTTCTCTGAAGTGGGAGAGGGTTCCTCAACAATTTGTTCTTCATTTCTTGATCAAATAAAGATTAACAGGGGAAACTCACTAGGTCATCATCCTAGAGGTAAGATTCTACATCCTAACTCTCGATTTTGAAATTCAACTAAAAATAGGTATTAGTAAGGAAATTCTTGGGTGTGGAAGTTGTTCATTTTGCATACATGTGTTATCAAGGGGTGTAGGAAGATTGTTGAGCTAAAAACGGTAGATAATAGGTTGTGGGATGATGGAATCCACCATAGGAGGACCTTGAAACCTTAATGCACACCTAGTGTTTGATAAAATGCTCAAATGAGCTGGAACCATGATAATCTTCCTAATTTTTGGTTCAACTTGTTATATTTCTAAAATAAATCGAAGTTGCTAAGATTTTTGGAACATTTTAGAGTTTAAGGAATCTCAAGTGAGGTATGTTGGCTAAACTCTTCTCTTAAAATTGAACTCCACAGTGTCCTTGTAAGTCTCGTGATGCCCTTTATAAATTGAATTTTGTCAAATAAGCCTTGTTTTCGATATGTATTCCAAATATTCTTATTATGTTAAGTTAATGTTTGAGGATGTGGTTTAAGTACGGGCTGTGTGTTACTATGTTATGATTTAAAAGCGTGAATTTATGAAAACTATTATGTCAATTGTATAAAAAGTCACATGTGCCTAAGACCCTGATTTTCTCAAGTATGTGTTTAAATTCTTAATTTTAAAGGCCTTATTGTTGATTATCCATGATAATGATTGAAAATGGAATAGTGAGCTTGAATTATGAAGTACGGCTAATATGCCAAGAATGATATTGCGTTATGGCCAATGATGTCAATAAAATGAATGACATGTAAAAGAATATGAATTGAGTGGTAAATAATTTTAATAAAAAATGCATTGGGAGTATCGATTAGCCACCGAGGAAGGGTAGGTCGAAACAACCTAACCCCGAAACTACACGTGCCAGTGTAGGAGTGATTGAGGGAAATCCCCGTGTTAATGTGATGAAACTATTTCCCCTTATATAGGATGAGATTGGTGTGTGAGATGTTCTCCCTTTAAATGGAATGAGATTGCTAGCTAGATGTGATGTAATGTCGACCCACACGACATTGTGGTGAAATGGCTTAGCCGATCGGGCTGAGATCGGGCGCCATGCTACGCACATGGTGGTGTTGTGAGTGTATGTCTCGGGGTGAGACGCTTAGCCGGTAGATCTTAGATTGGACTCCATACCTAAAACACGGTGGTATATCGGTGCTAAAGATCTCCCAACTTAAATTACCAAAACCTACTTGAAATTTACGTTTCTCCTAATGTGAAACTTTGACACCGTTTGATTCTCTTATTGATATCATGTTTATTCTCCGTTTACTGTTGCTCGTTCTATTGAGAGGGTGTTTAGTTTTACATACTAGCACTATTCCATATATTCTAACGTCCCTTTTGCCAGGGGCGCTGCATCTTTAATTGACGCAGGTGGTTCTATAGAAGATGGCATTGATCAGTGATAGCAGCACACCCTCTCCTCTGCCGATTTGGTGAGCCCTACTTCATTTTGGGGTCCTGTATCTTTTATCCTTTGTTCAGAGCATTTGGAGGTATAGCCGGGGTCTTGTTACTGGCACTAACATAACACTATTTTGTTACTGTTAGAGGCTCCGTAGATATACTGTGGGTTGTATCTGTTTTCGGGAAAGTTAAACTAAAAATATTGTAATGGTATCATATATTCCACTTTAACTATGATTGTACAATGTACTGTTTTGAACATTTGTTAAGGACGTAACTAATGGAAATGAAATGGTGGTGTTCACATAACTTCTTACTGACTAATTAAGGAAATGCACTCTTCTCTTTATTTTGGGTGAGTTGGGTAGATGACACTGTGCAAGCTTGCTCGACCGAGGTAACTTTATTGAGCGCCAGTTGCGCTCCCCGAGGTGAGGGCGTGACAGAAACTGATCCATGAGCCTCCAAGATCAATGATACAGGCACATAACATGTCCTCCAAGATCTGAATACTGCATTCGGACTGCCCGTCCATTTATGGATGAAATTTCATACTCAGATCATTGTGTATGCCCAACTCACGATATATGTCTCTCCAAAAATACGATATGAGTTGCGTGCCTCGATTTGATATAATATACACTAGTACACCATGAAGGCAAAAAATCTCACGAACATAAATTCTAGTCAGCTGCTCCGAAGAGTAGGTAGTCATGACTGGAATGAAGTTTGTAGACTTGGTCAATCTGTAGACAATGACCCACACAACATCGAATCTCCTCAAGGTCTATGGTAGCCCACCATAAAATCCATGGTGATGCGCTCACATTTCCACTCTGGAATATCAAGCCTCTAAACCAACCCACCCAATCTCTAATGCTCGCACTTAACCTGCGGACGATTCAAACACCGAGCCACATACTCCATGATATCTTTCTTCATTCTTCTCCACTATTAGTACTGCTTCAAATCATGGTACATCTTCACGGCATCCGGACGAATAAAATATCGTGAACTATGAGCCTTCTTAAGAATCAGCTCTCGCAACCTATCCATATTGGGCACACAAATCCGGCCCTGCAGTCTCAATACCCCTTCATCACCAATAGTCACCTTCTTGGAATCACTGTGCTGCATTGTGTCCTTAAGGACAAGCAAGTGGGGATCATCATACTGACACTCCTTGATACTCTCAAACAAAGATGACGGTGAAACCACACAAGAAAGAACCTGGCTAGGCTCCAAAATATCCAACCTCACAAACCTGTTGGCCAAAGCCTGAACATCCAAAGTTAACGATCTCTCCACAACCAGAACAAAAGCAAGACCCCATGCTCTCAGTCTTCCTTCTCAAAGCATCGGCCGTCATATTGGCCTTCCCGGGATGATAAAAAATGGTGATATCATAGTCCTTAGTAGCTCTAACCACCTCTATTGCCTCAAGGTTAGATCATTTTGCTTGAATAGGTGTTGTAGATGATCCGTGAAAACCTCACATGAAACGCCGTAAAGATAGTGCCTCCAAATCTTGAGCGCGTGAACAATGACTGCCAGCTCCAAATCACGCACTGGGTAGTTCTTCTCATGGGTCTTCAATTGATGCAAAGCATAAGGAATCACAATACCCCCTGTATCAATACACACCCAATGCTAATCCGTGAAGCATCACAATAGAATATATAAGAACCCAATGTTGCAGGCAAAACCAGAGCTGGAGGTGTAGTCAAGGTAGTCTTGAGTTTCTGAGAGCTCTCCTCACACTCGTCAGACCACCTGAATGAGGCACCCTTTTGAGTCAATCTAGTCAAAGTATCTGCAATGGATGAAAAACCCTCCACGAAGCGGCGTTAATACTCAGCCAAGACTAGAAAACTCTTGATCTTAGTAGCGGTAGAAGGCCTGGCCAACTTTGAACTACCTCAATCTTTTTTGGATCTACCTTAATCACCTCATTAGACACCACATGGCCCAAGAATTCCATGGAGTCTAGCTAACACTCGCACTTAGACAAATTAGGATATAGTTCTTCTCCCTCGAGGTCTGTACAATGACTCGACCGGTTGTTTTGAGCTTTAGAGTTTTATTCGGTGGTTTGAGACTTTGAGTAGCTTCATATTATGTATTATGTCCTTTGTTTATGGTTGGTTTCGATTTTCGAGTGGTTCGGGATTGCTTTGGAAGAATGATTCTCGTTTTAGAAGCTTTAGGTTGGAAGAGTTCACCAAGGTTTGACTTTTGGGGAAACGAACTCGGAATCAGATTTTGATTATTCCGATAGGCTTGTATGGTGATTGTGGACTTGTAAGTATGTTCGGATTTGGTTTCCGAGATTCTTAAAGAATTCGACACTATTTTCCGAAAGTTGGCAATTTGAAGAACTTAAGAGTTCATAAGTTTGACCAATAGTTGACTTTGATGTTATTGGACTCCAATTGGTGTTCTAAGACTTTGGATAGGTCTATATAGTTGACCTGAACTTGCGTGCAAAGTTTTGAAAGTAATCCAAAGTTCTTAATTTTGAATCTTTTAAAAGAATGAAGATTTAATAACTTAAGAGAAATTCAATTCGGTTTAAGCCTCGATTCTTTGTTGTGATGTTTCCGTGGGTGTTTTGATGCTTTGAATAAGTTTGTATGATGTATTTTTACTTTTTGGTATGATTGAATGGGGTTCCGAGGGTCTCGAGTGTATTTTGGAACATTGGTTGAGAAACTAGTTAAGGATTTAAAGTTTGACCATGGTCAATTTAGGATCAAGATGACCTCTTTTCGGTGATTTTAGTGCGCGAGCAGGTTCGTAGCGTGTTTTATGATTGAAATGCATATATGGTTTGTGTCCGGAAGATCCTTTGGGTACTAAAACAAATATATTTTCTTATTGTTGGTTTTTTTTCTGGTGTACATAATTACGAAAATGCCATTGCAATTTTCACATTTCTTTTAAAATAAAACTTCAAAACATCATATCTACCTTAAGCCAAATTGGGTGCTTCAAGAGGCTATTTTGGGTGTAATGTCCCAAAGATCGTGTTGGGCTTACCAAACATAAGTTTATTGATCATCTAGGACCTGAATCGAGCCGGGACAACTGCTGCAGTTTTTTTATTATTTTGGAATTTAGTTACTTTTTCTCACAAGGTTTTGGAGCTCGGTTTTGGGCGATTTTGGAGGGAATTTTTACTACTTGGAATGGTGGTAAGTATTTTTTACTCGGATTTGTTATTATTTCATGAGTCCAACCTCGATTTTAGTGTTTGATTAATAATTTGAATTGGAGAAATTGGAAATTTTAGTAAAAACTTTCTAAAATATAAATTGATGGTTTGAAGGCCGATTTGAGGTCGGAATTGAATGCTTTTGGTATGATTGGACTCGTATTATAATGGATGTTCAAAATTTGTGAGTTTTGTCGAGTTCTGAGGTGTGGGCCTCGGTTGACTTTGTGGTTTTAATAAAGATAGAAGCTTTATTATCCGAAATTATTTCCTATGACTTTTGTTTATGATATTAAGTTATTTGGCTAGGTTCGAGCCGTCCGTAGGTTGTTTCACACGGGAAGGGCTTCTTAAAGTATTGATTTAGCTTCTTTGAGGTAAGTATCTTGCTTAACTTTGTGTGGGGGAACTATCCCTTGGGATTTTGGTTGATTTTGCTATTTGTGTTATGTGAAAGTCGTTTGCGCAAGGTGATGAGTGGGTACATGGGCTATATGTGGTATTTGACCAGTTTAGGCTATTTAGGCTCTTTTCATGCCTTTAATTGAATTGTCATAACATGTTATATTACCTTACATGTGTTAATCTATCCTTACATGCTTTATTTGACATTGTTAACACTTGCTCTATCTCTTACTTGTTATTTTGTTCTTACATACTTTAGTTGAAGTTATTGCCTTCCTTATTGTCTTAGTAATTCTTTAATTTTGAATTACCTTACTTGAAGTTGTTATTTCATGGAATAGCTTCTTGTTGAGTTATTGATATTGAAGTTGTGAAAGCTGTTATCACATTGAGGCAAAGTTTTTAATTGTTGAGATATCTTTCTTGTTGAGCTATTCAACTTTATTTTGTTATTATTGAGATTCTTGTTCATATTGTGGTTGTGCCGTGGACTATATGTTGTGGAAACTTTGGTACTGATGATTTTTGGCAAGTTGTGGCATATAGGCACTTGTGCTATGAGTTGTTATTGTGTTGTGATATTGATGCAAATGCAGCGGTATAAGGATATAGACTAATGTGCATGCGGCTGCATAAGGTGGGAATTATGTACGTGTTGCTAGTAAGGGAATTACTTGAAGCCACGCGACGACATAAGGTGAGCTGAAGTGCGTGTAGCTATTTCGGGAAAAAATGTTTACAAAACTATCTAAATGTAAGGCTCACGCGGCGATATAAGGAAAGATTGTGATAATGACTTGTGAAATGTGACTTCGAGATGGTACCTCGGTTGTGATTCTTGTTGTACATTCCATGCTGGGACAACTTGTTGATTTGATCGATTATTGTTCTTCCTTCAATCATTCTTCCACATTTTTATTGTGTTTGGTTATTCATTGTTATCTTGGTGTTTGAACGATTGTGGCTTCTTCTGTGAGTTATGTATTCTACGTGATTTGTTGTATTGATTTAACATGCCAATCTATGCCTACGTTATAACTTGGTAAATTGATTGTCAAAGTGAATTTAATTGCGTGGAGTCATCATATCATATTTCTGTTGAGTTGTTGGTAACATAACGATTTAAATGTTAGAATTATTGACATGCTTTATTCTATGTTTCTCTTAAGATAGAACTTGTTATCTCATTCGGTGCCTTACTATTTTAAATGGTTATCGCCCTTTTTACTATTATTCAGTTCTCAAATTATACTCAACACCCTGTTGATCGGTTACCTTACTTAAAATTGTTATCACGTTTCTCTTTTAACAAATTCAATATTTAATTTGTTAATTTAACTATTTTTTGTTTTGTTTAAATATGACATTTTACTCAATTTTATTGATTTATAAACTAAACCCATATGATACTCTATTTTGTATTAATTGTATTTTATTTTACTTTAGTTGTTTTCTAGATTAAACTCATTATTTCATTTGACGCCTTACTTTATTCAAGATTATTATTATGCTTTATGGTGTTTAAATATAACTCTCGATCATTTTAATTGATATTTGTTAAGGTTTCAATGTATATGGTAGCATGTGGGCCTTGCCATGTGAAGGTAATTGTTATTGTGGGCACGAGGTGCCATATGTGTAAGATTTTGAAATTGTGGTCCATGATTTTTTTATTTACGAGGTGTGGTGCCTCGGGGTCATTCTTGTTTTACGCCCATGCGTTGGGAACGATTAGATTATTTGAGCTGTCATTGGTTCCTTCTTATTTGAGTTCATTCATATCCTATCAGTGTTCTGATTATGTTGCTTCTCTATTACCCATTTTCTACTTGCTACCATTTGTATTTCTATTTTTTTTTGTTGGTTGTAAATTAATAATCTTTCCGTCGTTACCCTTACATTGATGTTCCTTCCATTGTTAGCTCCATGCACATCTTGTACATACTAGGTACAAGATACTTACTGGGTATCGTTGTGGTGTACTCATGCTATGCTTATACACATTTTTGTGCAAATCCAGGTATTCGTGATATTGAGAGTTGCGTCTGTGCGGCAGAGACTTCAAGGTACACCTGCTTGACGGTCGCAGGCCTCGGAGTCACTATCTTACTTCCTTATGCTATTGTTAAATTATAAATCGGAGCAATATAATATTTAGAAGTTATAGTGTATTTCAGTAAGGCTTATGACTCCGTACTACCGATTTTGGAAAATGTTGTCATGCCCCGACCTCGGGGAGCGCAACCGGCGCTCAACAAAATTACCCCAATTGAGCAAGCCTGCACAGTGCCGTCTACCCAACTCACCAATGAATAAAGAGAAGAATATATTTCATTAATTAGACAATAAGAGGTTACGTGAATAACACCAGTTCATTTCCATTAGTTACGTCATTAACAAGTCTCCAAAATATTTCATTGTACAATCATAGTTAAAGTGGAATAGATGATACAATTACAATATTTTTAGTTTAACCTTCCTAAAAATAGATACAACCTACACTATGTCTACGGAGCGTCTAACAGGAACAAAAGAGTGCTATGACAGTGCCGACAACAAGGCCCCGGCTATACCTCAAAACGCTAGGTATAAAGGATAAGAGATATATGACCCCGAAATGAAGTGGGTCTCACCAAGTCAGCTGAGGAGAGGGTGTGCCGCTATCACTGATCAATACCATCTGCTATGGAACCACCCGCATCAATCTAAGATGTAGCGCCCCCGGCAAAAAGGACGTTAGTACACATAGGATAATACTAGTATGTAAAACTAAACACCCTCTCAATAGAACGAGTAACAGTAAACGGAGAATAAAACATGAAACCAATAAGAGACTCAGACAATATCAAGGAGTCAAGTTAGGGGAATGGTAAATTTTAAGTAAGTTTCAGTAATTTAAGTTGGGAGATCTTTAGCATCGATACACCACCGTGTTTTAGTACGGAGTCCGATCTCAGCCCGACCGGCTAAGCCGTCTCACCCCGAGACATACACTCACAATACCACCATGTGCGTGGTATGGCGTCCGACCTCAGCTCGACCGACTAAGCCGTCTCTCCACGATGTCGTGTGGGTCAAAATCATATCACATCTCGCTAGCAATAATCTCATCCCATTTAAGGGGAAACATCTCAACACACCAATCTCATCCCATATAAGGGGAAACAATCTCATCACATTAATGTGGGGATTTACCCCTCAATCACTCCTACACCGGCACGTGTAGTTTCGGGGTTAGGTTATTCCGACCTACCCTTCCTCGGTGGTTAAACGATACTCTCAAGGAATTTGTTGCAAAAAAGGATTTACCACTCATTTCATATTCTTTTACATGTCATTCATTTTATTGGCAGCATTGGCCATAACGCAATGTCATTCTTGGCACGTTGGCCACACATCATATTTCATGTTCTCTTCTTTCACTTTCAAATATCATCATGGATAATCAGAAACAAGGGCTTTCTAATTAAGACTTTAAACATATATTTGAGAAATTTAGGGTCTTAGGCACATGTGATTTCTCACACAATTGACATGATAGCCTTCATTAGAATCATGTTTTTAAATCATAACATAATAAGACACAGTTCATACTTAACATTCTCGACATTGACTCAACATAACAAGAATCTTTGGAATACATATTGAACGCATATTTATTTTGATTCAAGGCTTATTTAAAATAATCAATTTATAATAAGCATCACGGGACTTACAAGGATATTGTGGGGTTCAATTCTAAGAGAATAGTTTAGCCAACATACCTTGCCTCGAACTTTTAAATTACGACAATGTTCCGGAAATCTTAGCCACTTCGATCTATTTAGAGATATAGCAAAATTTAACACAAATTAGGAAGGAGTTCAGATTTCCAGCTCGCTTGGGCATTTTATTAAACACTAGGTGCGTATTAAGGTTTCAAGGTCCTCCTATAGTGGATTCTTTCATCCCACTACCCAAAGTTTACCCAAATGAGCTCAACAATCTTCCCACTACCCTTGATGGTACATGCATGTAAAATAAACAACTCCCACACCTAAGAATTTGCTTGGCTTATGACCTATTTTCAGTTAAAATCACGAAATTTTGAGGGCTATGGAGTAGAACTTTATCTCTAGGATGAAGACCTAGTGAATTCTTCTTGTAAATTCTTCAACTTTGAGAAAGAATTGATGAATGATGAGCTTAGGAACTTCCCCTCTCACTCTATGGCACTCCCTCTATCTAGAAATATAAGTTTTAACCTTCTAAAATGATCCTTAAGGCTGTTTTATAAGAATGGGGTCGGGTTCAAAAATTAAAAAAATGACGCCCCGATGCAGATCTGTGGTCGCATATGCGACCGCATAATGCTTCTGCGGTCCGCGAAATGGGCATAATGGCCCTCTAGAACTGGGCACCCCTGCCTCACTCTGCGACCGGTCGGTGGTCCGCAGACCTATTCTGCGATCGCATAATACGCTGTAGAACTTTCCTCCAGGATTTTATTTATGCTAGATCTACGAGGGGTTATGCGGCTTGCAAAATGATTATGCTCGTCCCATAATTTTCCAAAAGTTTTGCCCAAATTTTTTCCTCGGTTTGCGGCATATATGCGGTCCGCAAATCAGTTCTGTGACCACAGAATAGACCGCAATAACGCCCTGTATTTCCAAAAATTGTCTTCAACTCCCGAATGCACTATTCAACCCAAAAAGTCCGAACCGCGGGTTTTAGGTAAAATATTGGCCGTTGTAGTTATGTATGCCATTTACTGGTTTATGATTTAATGATTAAATGGTTCAATTCTGTTATTAACTCCGCATATGTTAGGTTTACGTAGTCTTAGAGTCTATGTTCCATCACGACGTCCTAAGGTGGGAATTTGGGGTCGTAATAAGTTGGTACAGAGCTCTAGGTTCATAGGTGCTACGAGTTATAAGTAGGTTTAGTAGAGTCTTGCAGAGTACGAAGACATCTGTACTTATCTTCGAGAGGCTACGGAACTATTAGAAAATTCCACTCTTTTCATTCCTTATCGTGCGACACTAATTTAGCTTGACTTACATCTTCTATTCCTTTACATCCACTCGTACGTGATGATGCGAACTCGGTATCAACTATGCTCCGACGGTTTGGAATGTTGTGAATGGGCTATGAGGGGGCCATGAATGCTCGATCATTGTCTTGAAGTGTTGTCAAGACTGAGGACGCAGACGTGTTGGTAGATATTTAGTTGTTCAGGTGTGGGATGCAACGGGTTCTTGTATCTGATTGGTGCGATACGAGCTTATGAAGGTTGGTATTATGGATCATCAGATGTTGTGTCCTATGGATTCGCGCCAAGTGGGGCATTTTACTATCGACAATCATATTGCATGGATAAGTGTTATATAAGCTTTAGGTATGAGGTGTATATGCGGTACATTTGAATTAATTCTAATTCTACATTTCAATATCATACAGGTTAGGGAAGAATCTTCAGATTCATAGAAGGTTTCTTCAGAGCGGGTATCTCGATTGCAACATTGTTGGGTGCTTTAGAGGAAATACAGCAGTTTATGGACCTTCGTACGACGTGGTTCATGCTAGGATCTCTGGCAGCAAGCTTTGATTTGGAATCATTGTGTACTGACGAGGAGAAGTGTTAACTTGAAGACAAGTCGAGGAGAAGTGTTAAAAGTGATTGGTTCTTTTGGTATGGTAATGCCTTACTGGCATTTTTGTGGTAGTACTCTTGGGTTTGATGGCTTGCGTGACTTGGTTGAGTTGGGGAAGTTCAGTTCTGATGGCTTGGTGGTGGCGGACGGGTCTCGAAGAGTTCTTGATATTGTCGACCACGGTTTGAACTAGATGTCTGCTACCGGCATAAGGAACATGTTGCGTGTTATGATTTTCTTGGATGGGGTCACAAGTTTTAGTTAGCATGGACAATTTCAGATATTTAGAAGAATGCTAGCATCATTTGGTACCACCTGAAAAGGGTGCGCACTCCAGAAGGCACATTGTGCTTCGACTTGCGAATGCCTGATTAGTATTAAGGTAATCGCCTGATTGATCGACCGCTGATGTTCAGATTTTGCTATATGGAATGAAGGAATTATAGAAGTATTTATCATGGGATGATCGTGTATGAGGAAGGTGTCAGTCTTTTGAGTAGTACAGTTGGGATTGGATATGGATTTTCTGGCATTCTAAGGGTCAGAAGACTAAGAAGTAGATTAGAACCTAAGTGTGAAGTCCCCAACAACGTCCACATGTTGTTGCACCCTATTTGGCACTAGTAAAAACAAGATTCAACTTGTGATTTCTCTATTGTTGATAAAAGAGAATCCCCACCTGATATTTAAAGGTATATTAGGGTACTTATTTAATTACTAAGTCATATTCTTTATTAGTCTGCTAACCGGTGAGATTATGGGTAAGGGTTCTTGTTCTTCTAAGGGGAAGGTGTTAGGCACCCCTTAAAATATACTTGAGGTAGCTCCATAGGACTTAGACTAGATTAGAAAAATTACTTATACTATGCAACTAATGTTTTGAACATATAGCTTACTGCATATTAGGACATAATTCTTATAAAGGGAGGGTGTAGTTTAAATGCGGTATGAATTTATAGAGGAAAATAACGTTAGGGCATGTATACTTGAAAAGAGATATAGGGTGTTTGTGTTTAAGAAAGTATATGAAAGGAGAACTGAGCTTAAGCACTTGTTCCTAAGCATGGGGCGTATATTGTTCTAATGAGATGGGAGTAAGCTTAACACATACCTTGATTTGAAGACTTGAAGAAAAACCATTCTTTGAAAATCCTTTTGGGGCGACATCACATTATTTTTTTTGAAAATGATTTGGTTCCCTTTCGAAGATAAAGCTTGCAATTCCGTATGGTTTTTTTTTTCTTTTGAAAGTGGGCTACCGTCCTTTGGGCTTCAAAATCTTTCAAGAAAAAAGGTGAGCGAAAACATTGTAATGATATAACCAATTTATAATTAACGAACGGGATATTAATTACTAACTAATTCTTCTCTTAATCCTATGTTATTTAAGGCTTGCCTAAGTTTTATATGTCTTAAGATATAAATTAAGCATTCAATCCAATATAATATTGTTGTATGCGTGTGAGATTAAATAACAACAAGAATGCAGTAAAATGCGACAAGACAATAAAACTAAAGAGACGAGGCAGTAAATAATAAAGGATTTAAAGGAGGTGATTGGACTCTGGTAATTGGGCCTCAAAGAGGCTGGCCCAGTAGTAAATGGGACGACAACAACTGACTTCTGATTTCCAGAAACAGCAATGTTGGACAAGGGCCTGAGTTCCTCAGGAGCTCAGCGGGCCCAAACAAACGTACATGTGCAAAAAAAGAAGAGAAGGTCATTAGATATATATATTCTGCATGTTCAAACACGTATGAAACATATAAAAAAATAATTGAAGCAAAATATAACAAACTATCTATACTCAAATACTATGAGAAACTTATACTAATATAGCAGTTATACATGGAAAATCATATACATTAAAAACCTTTCATTGTCATTGAACTCTAAACCCCCAAAGAATAATAAATGCCAATGAATTAAGGACTAAGGAGAGAGTTCCACTCAAGATCGATGCCCCCTTTGAATCCCCCCGGCACTTCAAAGTTCCCAAGGATATTAAGGCCCAGGGCAATGCTTGTACCGGGGAGAGCAACCCAACTTGGAGTTAAACTCTATCCCAAATACCCCTAACCATTAATGACTCATTTTCCCTATGGGTTTAAATGCCAATGACAACTTTTTAATGTAAACTAACTACCATAATACTCCCTACCAAAGAAGTTTACTTTTCCCTCAACAGAATAACATAAGGACATAAGAACAGTTCCATTTTATGACTACGTTTCTAGTTTTAAAGGAATGAAACACATATCAAACAGGTCACACATAAAGATAGGATTATATTGATGTTACTGCCAAATGAACCAAAACATGAGATTCCATCTAAAAGAGTACACAACTCAGGTATGCAATAATACAAATGCCTCTGTTTTATCAAACTAACCACATATTAGTTAACTCAGGCATTGCCACTAGCGTATGCACATATTAACAATACCACTTAAAGCTTAAAAAGAATCAACAAGGATTCAGGCAGACAATCATGATTAAGTGGCTTCTAAAGGTGTTATCAAAGATACCAGAACATAATCAGGACTTTTAACATGACTACATGTCACAGATTCAAATATGGGATTCCCTAAAACGCCTAACAGTATCACAGATTATCAATCATACTTTATTTGGGATTGAGGGCAGAATCACATCTTCATAAGAACACTAATCATATATTGAAATAGGTAGACTATTATGCCCAATCAGTAATAATAAGAGGACAATAAGAGGTTCTTTTAGTATTTACATATCAGATTCAGTTCTGATTAGCATGAAAGAGAGGACTGAGTGCAATTTCAAGACAAAGTGTAAGAACACGAGGTCATGCAGACAAATAGGGATACATACAACATTTTAAATTAGCTACACATGGATACTTTACATGAGGTTAAGATCTACAAACACAGGGTAAGCTTCACAAATCAGTAGTATCATAAAGGAGATTACAAGCAAGCAAAGTGTAATGCTAAGCATGTTTAACTCAGCCACATGTTATATCTAGACATGAGGCAGTTATACTCAGCATGAAAGCAATAGGTTGATATGATCATAAGATTGTCACAATAACAACTCAAAAGCTACTCTGAGAGTTAACAAACATTGATATAGAGAAGGAAAACACTTAAGCACTTAACTTCTCATGCTTCAGTTAAATGGTGAAGGATTAAACTATGAACTTTCGGGTTTATCCTAGTTAGGATTATCAAACAAAATCTCGACAACAGAATGCAGGCATAAGTGTATAGAGAAAAAGATCATCACAACAAAATCATTAATGAAAACTATGAAGTCCGGCAAACATAAGAGCATATTAAAGAAAAACTTAATCACGTAGACTATTTAGATTCGGAAATGAAAGTCATTAAGGTCAAATAACAGTCAAGTCAGTACCAATTAGAGATATTCAGAAACATGACAAATGCCCACAAATCAACAACACCTTATCATAAACTAGAGATAACATTTCTATACTAATGACAAACATCATAAACGAATACAGTTAGTAGAAGGCAACAAGCATATTCATGACATTCAAGTAAGATGATCAAATGAGAAGAGTCGGAGGTGTACTGACTTTTTCGAGGGCAGCAGACCAAACAAGGATTTCTTCTAATTGCTTAAGACCCAAAGCTTCAAACTTGAAGCAGTGAAAGCACTCAAAAACGAAAAAAGAAAAGAAATTGGTAAGGAACTCTAGATTTTATGAAATCTCAGAATTACTTCTGTGTTTGTGTTAGCTCTTAGGTGATTGTAGGTCATTGTAGGTATGTTAGGTGAGAGCCTTAAGTCCCTATTTATAGTGCCATTTAATGGCACTAGGGTTTCAACAGATTCAGATTGTGAGTGGAAGATGACAGATGGTTGATGATGTGACCAAGATTGGGAAAATCTAAAGAGACATAGTGAAATAAGAGATGAGCAGAGGTGAAAAGCAATGATGGATTTTACCTGAGCGATTTGAATTTCAGAAACCATCGCCTAAAGCTCATTTTCTATAGGTCACTGCGTTTCGCCTTTGGACATCAAATACTCATGATGAACTTTTAGAAAAACTCCATGCATGCTTCGATTGGATAGCTCATGAGAGAAATCAGATGATTTGAGGTTTTCCCCTTCGAGCTTAGGGTATCAGGTTTGGGCGTTTGAAAGTTTATTGGTGGAAATGAAAGAAACTAGCGAGAATCATGGTTAACATGGACAAGATGGATGATTTTGGGTTTATTTGCTTTACCTTGCACGAATTTGGGCAAGGTTTTAGGATTGATGGGCTGATGGGGATGAGAGAAAGAGAGAGGAAAGGGAAAGAGAGGAGGCAGGGGAGATGGTAAATGATTAGGGTTTGAGAGAGTGGGGGGGGGGG
>MCJB01051075.1:74023-185800 GCA_002018475.1 Nicotiana obtusifolia
GGGGGGGGGGGGAGTGTCTATAGGTTTAAGTTAGGGAGATAGGATCTGAACCGTTAATCTTTGAGATCAATATTCCTGACATTTTGGGGTTTAAATGATTTTATGGGGAATTTTGGTGACCGTTGGATCCTTGTATCTAACGGCTAAGATTTAACTATGCGTGGTGTTTTTAATTGAAAGAGAAAGTGGCATCGAAAATCGTGGGCCATTGATCACGGACAACCCAGATCAATTGCGTTTGTTTTGTCTGTGCTGAAGACGGGTGATATGGCAGGTTGTGATTGGTTAAAAAAGTAATGGCAAGGATTGCCAACAGGGATTGAAGGCGTTGTTTGGGTTGGGTATTTTCGGATTGGGCTTGGTTATTTGGGCCACAATTGATTTAAAGAATAGCCACTTTGTTTGTGGTTGAGAATTGCAATTATAGCCTTGAGCCTCTTTTGATCCCCTTTATAATTAAAATTAAATAAGCTTAGTAATTTTCAATAAAAGATAGTAAAATTATAATTATTATATACATTGCTAACTAGTGGTAATTATTTATTATAAATACTTTATTTTAGCATTAATTTCAAATTATTAACGTAGTAGTCTAATTAACTAGAAATTAACGAGTAATTTGTCAAATTAATTTTAAGGCCTATGTGATATATATATATAAAGGTCATTTTAATAATCTTAAAATAGTAAGTATATTTGTAATTACATAACATTAATGCTAGGTGATTAATTTTCGAAACTAATAAGTAAATAATTTGTAGAAATAGGTATTTATTATTAGAAAATACTTTTAAAATATTTATTTTAAATTATTAAGTATAAGTAAATTAATTTTAAAATGGAGGGTCAAAATGGGTCGTCAACACCAGGCAAGCTTGATTCTGGTTGCACCAACTACTTTGCAGGCTCGGGGAGGATCTCAGACTCCCGCCACCCATACACCAGAGTAGCTGACTCATGCTTATCAAACACCGGGTGTCGTGCCGATACAGGCAGTAGATGCAGTTCAGCCCGAGTTGGGCCAGTTGTGTTAGCTGAGGAGCAGAGGAGTTTGGAGAGGTTTCAGAAGTTTCGTCCACCCTTGTTAAGTGGAGGGGCTTCTAAGGATGCACAATGTTTCTCGGATCAGTGTCACCGCATTCTGCGTACTATGGGTTTGGTGGAGTCAAGCGGGGTCGACATTACTACCTTTCATATGACGAGGTCGGCATATAGATAGTGGCATACTTATATGGCGAGCAGACCAGCTGGCGCATCACCACTTACTTGGTCTAGTTCTCTGATCTTTTCTTGAGGGAGTTTATCCCACAGACCAGCAGGGATGAGTTGCTTAGTGAGTTTGAGTAGTTGCGCTGGGGGAGTATGACTGTTTCTGAGTACGCTATGAGATTTACAGAGTTATATCTTCATGCAACTTCCTTGGTTTTTGCTGATAGAAAGAGAGAGATTGTAGGTTTATTGAGGATTCGTCTATAGCCTCAGATTTAGGTTGGCACGGGAATTGGAGACTGAGACTGCATTCCATCAGGTTGTGGATATTTCTAGGAGGTTGGAGCGTATCCGCGGGCAATAGATGAGGTATAGGGAGGCTAAGAAGCCTCGAGGTTCTGGAGGATTTAGTGGTTTCTACTCTCCGGCTCCGACCCATCATGACAAAGACTTTGTCAGTCGTCCAGTCCAGTCCACACTTTAGGGTACCCGTAGTGCTCCAGCTAGCCAGGGACCCCAGGGCAATTGTATCAGACAACCATCTTTTAGTGCACCTTCTGCATGGGGTTTCTGTAGCGGTCATTCCAGCCGTCCGATGCAGACTCAATACTAGCAGCCATGACCGTAGAGGGGGTTGTTTTGAGTGTGGTGATACTAGGCACTTTATGAGTGATATTCCCAGACTTCGGAGGGGTGCCTCAGCAGGGTACTCAGACTATGGCTCCCGCTCCAGTTATTACTCCACTTGCATAATAGCTAAGGGGGAGGCCAGGCCCATTGTTATGCTTTCTCTGGTAGGACCGAGGCTGTTGCATAAGATATGTAGTCATTATAGATATTGTTTCAATCTGTTATAGAGACGTATCCATTTTATTTTGTCTAGGTTCTGCTTATTCGTATCATCCTACTTTGCTTCATATTTGGATATGTCTCGTGATTCTCTAGATTCTCTTATTCATGTATTTACACCCGTTGGGATTCTAATATGGTGGACCGTGTCTATCACTGGGGGCCACGATACCAAGGTTTATCTTCTGTTAATATGGTTGATTTTGATGTGATTTTGTGTATGGATTGGTTATCTCCGTACCACGCTATTATTGATTGTCACGCTAAGACCGAGATGTTGGCTATGTCGGGGTTGTCGAGATTGGAGAGGAGAGGTTCCTTGGGTTATGCTCCAAGTAGGGTGGTGTCTTTTCTAAAGGCCTAACGGATGGTTGATAAGGATGCTTGGCGTACCTAGCTTTTGATAGAGATTTGAGTGCTAATACTCCTAAAGTTGATTCAGTCCTCGTGGTGCGGGAGTTTTCAGATGTTTTTCCCTTAGATCTACCGGGCATGCACCTGTTTCGAATATTGATTTTTGTTACACCCCATGTTTGCATACGTAAGAGTACGTCATAAGTTAATTGATGTAAGCTCATAAATGAAATCACCTTTGAAAAGCTTACAAAGTTAGTTAATCATATTAATGTGGAGGTTACAAATATTTAAGATCATGAATACGAAGTACCAAGAGGGTTTGAAGGCTTAGAAGCTAAACGAATTGAAGAAAATAAGTTTCGTCGAAAGTCAACAAGTTGGGAAGGTTATAACATGTACGTTTGGGGTGAGACTAGGGTGATTAACATTATACGGAGGTTATGCTTTGAGTTATTTATTCATATCATAGTCGTGTGCTATGTTTTGAAGTCACGCGAGTTATGGAACAAAAGTTTGCAAAGGTCATCACAAGTTACATTCATAAATATGCTGAAAATTAGGTTAAATGTATCTGACCTTTTCTACCAATATACTTGGAATTACGGGATGATCCACATATGAAATTCACGATCTACGAGTATAATTTCTAATGCATTAAACCGCTTGTAGATACGATATCGGAGTAGAGAGATAATTTCAGTTTGGCGAGACTGCGCTGACTGCATAGGTGACAAGTAGGTGTGTCACTAGAGCTTTTGGAGCAATGCATTTCGTGTGTTATATTAGGTCATTTTGGGACATATTATATACAAAATTGAAGGTCGTGGAATTTAGTTTCTAATGCTCTGAACCGTTCATTCATACAACATCTGGATAAAAAGATATAAGCATCGGAAGATGGGCCAATGCTAGGGTGCCAAGCTAACACCTCTTTGACTTTTCAAAAGTTAATATATATAGGTTTTAAATCGTCATTCTCTTCATTTTTCTCATAGAACACGACCAGAGAACCCCCATAAACTTACCCTTGAGATCTCTACAAGGGTTTTAAAGAAGATTAACATACCAGGTATGAAATCAAGAAGCGATAATATTAGAACGATCCCTATGACGTAAGTATCGCTATATCGCCTCTCATTTTCTTTGTAGTTTGAGTTTTGGAAGGTAATTGATAGTTAATAAAATGCCTAATTTATGTATTTAATCTTTTAATGTCAAGGAAGGTTGATAAATTCGTTTCCTAATAGTCAGAACTCACGAGACGGTGATCGGAAGCCGTGAGTTTGATTTATTTCACTTTTACTGGACTGTTTTGTAGTCCACTCGTGTTGGCCTCATTTGCTGATGTTTTATGGAGTTTTGGAGGGGGAAAGGTGTGGATAAACACCACAGAATGACGCAATGATGGGCTGGTCATTTGTAGTAACATTTTTTAGGCTTTTTGACACTACTTTGTTTGTCGTTTTATGTATGAAGTGATTAGGGTGTGTGGGCTATTTTGTGATATATTGTGATGGAGATAAGGTTGGAAAATGATGCATACATGTTGTTATTGTTGTGTTCATTTTGTTGTTGGTATATGGTATTGGAGGAGGGCCCAGTTTCAGGGGAGATGCTTCCCAAATTTACGTAAACGAGCTACTAGTTTAACTTGCGGACTTAGCCTTTACTCAGCACTGATTTTGAATCTCCTTATGCTGTGGTAGCTTGAGTTGAGTTGTTTGAAGAATTTCTTGGAAGGTATTAAGGATTCTACGGAGTTAATGTCCTGATAGACAGCTGGATAGACCTTCCCAGTAGACAAAGTCAAACATCAGCTTGGTCGGTAAGCTCCACTTCCTCGGAGTTACCAAGTCTATACCTTGTAGTCCATTTTATATATACAGGTGTTATGGGTAGGTCGAGCTCTGTCCCGACCATGATACAGTTCAGTTATCCCTAGAGGCTTATAGATGAGTCCTTTATATTTTGTATATTAGTAGATGTTCATGGTGGCCTCATCAGCCTGCACAGTTATATATACATATATATATATATATATATATATATATATATATATATATATATATATATATATATATGAGCTTTTGGGTATGTTTAACCCTCGGGTGAGAGAGACGATATTTTCAGATGATTCAGAATATGGCCTCATCGGCCTAAGTTGAGGGTTACCCCTCCAGAGTTCACAGCTGCAGAGTGGTACACTCGGGCCAAATATGGCACCGAATGCCGGCCACGCCTCTGCAAGTTTGGGGCGTGACAAACATGGTACAAGAGCATTTATATCCTAGGGAGTCTACAAGTTGTGTCTAGTAGAGCCTTGTTTATAAATATGTTGTGCACCACATTATATAAACAGGAAGCTACAAGGCATTTAGGAGTCTGTTGCCCTTCTTTCAAATCCTAATCGTGCTATAGAGCTGAGTCATAAGAGTTCGAGCCAAGGCTTATTTTTGCTAATGATATAGAGATGCTTTCAATTAGAATAAAATTATAGCCAGCCAGAGGACTAATATAGCAACAAGTGAGGGCACTAATAGAGAGAGAGTTCTTGACGGCGAGGCCTATTTTGAGGCCCTATCAGATCGTGCATACCAAATGTGCAACTTCTAGCTGAACACCCTAAGATGGGAATATCAAATACATCTCGTTAATAGCATGCCATGGGAGTATCATAGGGTAAAAGTTTTAAGTTTCAACATGTAATTGAAGCAAGGTGAAGGAGGGTACGAGGTAACCAGTTAGTGAAGATTATCAATATTTACAATTCAGGTAGAGAAATACAAGTACTCTGAGTTCACTTTCAACAGTAATAGAGGTATGTTCAATTGGCCACACCTATTTTAGTTATGCCCAATCGAGGCTAACAAATATAGTTTAAGGGAATGATGGGATATCAGGATCCAGCTGGGGTTAGAGTAACCCAAAATGGTTGAATGAGCCAGCAGAGCTAAAGTGAAACAAGGTTTTATTGAAGTTTTCAGAATAATGTGATAGATAGAAATATTAGCAGGAGACTAAGAAGAGAGTAAATGAAGCATTACGAGTAAGGTATGATAAATGGGTGATAAAGGTAAATCGAAATATGACAAGATGACAGAGTTTATAGTCAAGTGAAGGAAAAGACAAGAGGTGACAGGCCTTGAGACAATAAGAGAGTATAAGCTGGTGACTCCCACGTGATTACCAACAAGCTAAGTTAGACCCCGGGATTAATAAAAATTAGAATGGTCTAGTAAACAAGATAAAATCGAACATGATTTAGGGACTATAGGATTTGATAATAGTCATCATCGTGATAATTTTAGAGATCGCGTTTCCGCAATGATAGAATGGACAACAGAAGAATAACATTTAAAGGTCATTCAGGAAGACGCTTCCCTAATGCAAGCACTGTGAGCAACGTTAAGCTTAAGGAACTAAGTGTGCCAATTACACTAGGTGTCACCCTTGCGCGTAAGAAATTCAGTTGTCACTGGTAGAGAAAGGTTACTGCAAGGCGAGTAAGAGTCAGTGAAGACATTAAAAGACACCATAGATGAAGAGGTAAAACATATATAGGTAAATCTTTATAGCATTAAGTGCTAGTACTCCCCTAAAGGGGGGAAGACGGTGTGATTTCGTATTAAGTCGTAGTTATGTAGTTCAAGTAGCTATGGAATAGTATAGAAAGAATTCGGTAAAAATGCGAAAGAAATGAGATTGAATTTTGTAGTTCCTACAGATGTTATGACTCCAGAACATTATTCAAGCACGATGCCAAGGAGAGGCAGTAAGGGTTCCCAACCAGGATGTTATTGATAAATAAGTGTGAATGGACACTTGATACATTAGGAGCCAGTGCGAAAGGCAAGTTAAGACAAAAGATATAACCCAAGAGAGGTTACACAGAATATAGATATGAACATGGACTGATGAGTAGTTAGTAGTTGATCCAGGAAGAGCCTAGTTATGGCTAGACAAGAGGTCTCAGATAAATCAGCAGATCGTGCAAGATAAATATACTGAAACCCAGCACAGGAAATTCAGCCTCACAGATATGACATCTTAATCCTTCAGAAATATTCAAATAGGAGTTGCGGTAGTAACTAAGGATAATTATAGGCGAGTAAGTACATCAAAAATTTTGTCGGGTACATGATGTAAAAAGGTCCCAGCTTTACATGAGTCAGAGGGTCTTCCCTAAGTGCTACAACGAAAGACTAAGGAAATAAGGAAGAAGGCTTCAACATAAGCGTAGTGACCTAAAGCAGAAATGATCTTTTAACAACAGTCTCACTACAACATTGTATGCACTCTATAACAAAGTGGCACCTGTAATGACAAAGGAATAGGAAGTAAAATCAAAAGTAATATTCGAGATCATATGAGTTGCACAAAATACAGATAGGTGTGGGCACTAAGATAAGCCAAGTATTCATGCAACAAGTGGCAGCACGACCTAGAAAAGTAATTGCTTACTTTTAAAGAAAGTTCAGAAGGCATGAAAGGAATTATTCGATCAATGATCCGGAGTTAGTTACATTATGAATGCACTTGACATTCCTATAGTATAGGAGTCTCCGGTATAAGTTAAAAGAAAGAATTGAGTCCATCTCACAGACAAAGGCTTGATTGTTGGAAGATTATATTATGGATGTACCATAGCACCGACAAAAGGCAAAAGCAATAACTAATATCCTGAGCTGCAGATCGGAAGATAGCTTAAGCCTACATAAAGGCTGAGAGAGAAGAGGAAACTAAAGAGTTACATCAGTTAAGTAAATCGAGAGTCTGATTATTAGATCTAGATAATTATAGAAATCAAGATTCAGAACATTGCTGAATCACTCTTAATATCAGAGGTACGATAGAGATAGTACAACAGCCATATTCTATAACGACTCTACGATAAAGCTAGTTAGAAAAGTACCAGCCTCATAAGGAGTAAGTATGAAGCTCCCACTAGATTGTATATGCACTAGAGGTGCAAGTATTATAGTAGAGCTTCAAGTTGTGAATTTGGATTCCACCTATGTGGAAGGGTAGCTATGAAAGAGACAGAAACTACGATGCTAGATTTAAAGGTAAGTAAGGTAAAAGTGAAGAAGGTACGAGATATTCAAGTGCAGAAGGTTGTGAATAGTCCAGACTTCAGATGGAGGGCTAGAAGCGCTCTGATTCAGTGTCGAAAAATGATAGTTGTGTTGTCAGTGGCATATATTCTAGCCTATAGTGTCCAGTTACCGAGAGGTCTAGTTAAGAGAGTAAAGAAGAGCTAGAGATGGCGTGATGTGTCGCTTAAAGTTCCAGAATAACGTAAGGAAATCTATGGTGCTAGCAAGTTAAAGGAAGATTGCGAGTAGTATAAATAGATACGTGTAGGTCGCAAGCTAAAGTATGATAGAGCGACAAGGTTTTAGGTAGACAGGAGTAAGGATAAGAAAAGTTGAGTGAGAAGGTGACGAGAATAAGTATGTCCTCGGGATTAAACCCATCAAAACAAGAGAGTTGATGGTTTCTGTAAGTTATAAAAAGCTCAGTATAGCTTGAATGAACTCAGAGGAGTTTAAGACTAGGGGCATTTAGAAAAGATGGAATGCTACCCTGATAGTAGAATAAGGGTGTAATTGTGATAAATGATAATGGGATGACATTTAAGCCTTTAATTGAGTAATGATTCAAAGAGAAGTCATATCAAGAATTGCATGGGATTAGAATACCCCCATAAGATGCTTCATGTTGGGATGCTATGAAATATGGTTACTGAAGATTATTATCGTCCCTAGATGGATCAGGCAAATAACTTCAGATGTTCCCTGATGAGACGCGAGCCCTAAGGATAATGTATTATGCAAGAGGTTTTAAGTTATCAGTGGTAGATTATAGATCAACATTAAGGTGAATCAACAATAGGCGGATAAAAGTTCCAAAGTATGAGATGGGATTAGGCTGTCATTCTTAAGATGAACAGTAATGAGGAAGAACTAAAGGACTTAGATTTATACATATAGGACAAGCAGTGAAAGAGTAACCTGGTGTTGGGTAGCAAACCTTGGTAATAATAAATCAAAGTAAGTGTTACGGTATATTATAACCTACCTAGATGTAGTGAAGCCATAAGGATAGATATAGAAGGCTATAAAACAAGATATTGCTATAGCCATAAATTCGACAAAGCACCGACCGAAGAAGTTCAGTGCACCTATATAAACCGGGAGGAACAACTTGCCATGGTTCTGTATATGTTCCCAAAGTGAGGCCTAGAGATTGGCTAAAAGCTGGAGGAAAAGGATAGAAGAGTCGCATAGGTGCACATACAAGGACAAAGTCGTACAGGCTGCATGACAAAAGGTCGCAACAGTTACGAGATTGGAAGAATTCCAACAACAAGTTGTTGTGTGAGAAAGAGGCCAAAAGGGGGGAATGCCCTGGCTATTCACAGAACAGCTGCCTAGATGGCAAGGACAATATTAAATATTAGTAACAACTATGGTTTATGAGACTGATAAGCGCATCAGCCAACATTCGAGGACGAATGTTCCAAAGGGGGGAATGATGTTACACCCCATGTTTTCGTACGTAAGAGTACGTCATAAGTCAATTAATGTAAGCTCATAAATGAAATCATATTTGAAAAGTTTACAAAGATTGTTAATCATGTTAACGTGGAGGTTACAAATATTTAAGATCATGAATACCAAGTATCAAGAGGGTTTGAAGGCTTAGAAGCTAAACGAATTGAAGAAAATAAGTTTCGTCAAAAGTGGACAAGTTGGGAAGGTTATAACATGTACTTTTGGGGTGATACTAGGTTTATTAACATTATAAGAAGGTTATTATATGATTTATTTAGTCATATCATAGTTGTGTGTTTGTTTTGAAGTAAAGCGAGTTGTGGAACAAAAGGTTGCAAAGGTCATCACAAGTTATATTCATAAATATGCCGAACATTAGGTCAAATGTATCTGAGCTTTTTTACCAATATACTTGGAATTACGGGATGATACACATATGAAATTCACGATCAACGAGTATAGTTTCTAATGCATTAAACCGTTCATCGATACAATATCGGAGTAGAGAGATAATTTCAGTTTGGCGAGACCGCGCTGACTGCATAGGTGACAAGTAGGTGTGTCACTAAAGCTTTTGGAGCAATGTATTTCGTGTGTTATATTAGGTCTTTATGGGACATATTATATATAAAATTGAAGGTCGTGGAATTTAGTTTCTAATGCTCTTAACTATTCATTCATACGATATCCGGATAAAAAGATATAAGCATCGGAAGTTGGGCAATGCTAGGGTGCCAAGCTAGCACCTCTTTGACTTTTCAAAAGTTGATATATATAGGTTTTAAATCGTCTTTCTCTTCATTTTTCTCATAGGAAACGACCAGAGAACCCCCAAAAACTTACCCTACGACGTAAGTATCGGTATATCGCCTCTCTTTTTCTTTGTAGTTTGAGTTTTGGAAGGTACTTAGTGGTTTAATTAAAGTCATACTTTCTGTATTTAAGCTTTTAATGTCAAGGAAGGTTGATAAATTCATTTCCTAATAGTTTGAACTCACGGGACGGTGATCGGAAGCCGCGAGTTCGATTTATTTCACTTTTAGTAGACTATTATGTAGTCCACTCGTGTTGTCCTCTTTTTCTGATGTTTTATGGAGTCTTGGAGGAGAAAAGGTGTGGAGAAACACAACAGAATGACGCAATGGTGGGCTGGTCATTTGTAGTAACATTGTTTAGGCTTTTTGACACTACTTTGGTTGTCGTTTTATGTATGAAGTGATTAGGGTGTGTGGGCTGTTTTGTGGTATATTGTGATGGAGATAAGGTTGGAAAATGATTCATACATGTTGTTATTGTTGCTTTTTTGTTGTTGTTGGTATATGGTATTGGAAAAGGGCCCAATTACAGGGGAGATGCTGCCCAAATTTACGTAAACGAGCTACTAGTTTAAGTAGCGGACTTAGCCTTTACTCAGTACTGATTTTGAATCTCCTTATGCTGTGGTAGATTGAGTTGAGTTGTTGGAAGAATTGCTTGGAAGGTATTAAGGACTCAACGGAGTTAAGGTCCTGATAGATAGCTGGATAGACCTTCCTATTAGACAAAGTCAAACATCAGCTTGGTTGTTAAGCTCCACTTCCTCGGAGTTACCAGGTCTATACCTTGGAGTCCATTTTATGTATACAGGTTTGATAGGTAGGTCGAGGCCCTATCCCGACCATGATACAATTCAATTATCCCTAGAGGCTTGTTGACGAGTCCTGTATATTTTGTATATCAGTAGATGTTCATGGCGTCCTCAACAGCCTGCACAATTATATATATATATATATATATATATATATGAGCTTTTGGGTATATGTTTACCCCTCAGACGAGAAAGACGATATTTTCAGATGATTCAGAATATGGCCTCATCGGCGTAAGTTGAGGGTTACCCCTCCAGAGTTGACGGCTACAAAGTGGTACGCTCGGGCAAAATATGGCACCTGGTGCCGGCCACGCCTCCCCAGGTTTGGATCGTGAAAATTTTAGTATTGACTTGGTGCCAGGAACTTAGCCTATATCCATTCCACCGTGTCACATGTCTTCAATAGAGTTGAAGGAGCTAAAGGAACAATTGCAGGAATTGCTAGATAAAGGTTTCATTAGGTAGAGTGTTTCACTTTGGGGTGCTCCGGTTCTATTCATATACATTCTATTGTGTTGTTTGACTGGTTGGCATAGGTGTGTGTTGATGCAGGATTGTAGGGTGATTGCCTACGCTTCACGTCAGTTGAAGCCCCATAAGAAGAACTACCCAGTGCATGATTTGGAATTGCAACTATTATACATGCGCTCAAGATTTGGAGGCATTATCTTTATGGCGTGTCTTATGAGGTGTGTACGTGTGATCAGAGTCTTCAACTTCTATTCAAGTAGAAGGATTTGAACTTGAGGCAACAGAGGTGGTTGGAGCTATTGAAAGACTTAGATATCACCATTCATTATCATTTCGGGAAGGCCAATGTGGTGGCCGACGCCTTGAGTAGAAAGGCAAAAAGTATGGGGAATCTTGCTTTTATTCCAGCTGGGGAGAGAACATTAGCTTTGTATGTTCAGGCTTTGGCCAACATTTTCATAAGGTTGGCTATTTTCGAGCCCATAAGAATTCCTGTTTGTTTTGTATCACGGTCGTCCTTGTTTGAGCGCATCAAGGGGCGTCAGTATGTGTCAGGACCCAAACTCCCATCGGAGCCATGACGGCGCCTAACATCGCTTGCTAGGAAAGCAAACAATTAAACAATAACAATAATCTCAATAGTAAATAATCTCAACAACTGAGTAGTCATAAAACATCAAAAATATCAGCAATAACACAACTACAACCATCACATGATCATGTGTCAACGAGTACATGAGCACTACAGAATCTCAAAATACAGAGTCAAATCTCCAATATAGAACTCTTTGAATGATAGAACAATGATAATAGAAATGAACAAAGAAAACTTCAAGGTCTGTGAACAACATAATAGCTACCTCGTAGTCTCCACAAGCTAGATCTGGTGCATACTCTAGTAATGACCATGCCCAGCAGTACCTGGATCTGCACATAAAATGCAAAGTGTAGTATAAGTACAACCGACTCCATGTACTTAATAAGTAACAAAACCTCAGGCTAAAAGTGATAACGAGCTAGGAAGAAGGTCAGTCTCCCACACCAATAATTAATAATAACACATGATATAATGATGATAATAAATGTAAACAACTAAAGAGTTATCATTTTCAATTCATTCACATATACGGAAAGTTAGACATGCTTTCCAAGTATAACAGTCAAGCCCAATCTTACCACCGAAATAGCTAAAACATGAATTTATCAAGGAAACTGTGCATTACCAAACATTCAACAATAGGATACACATTTCATTTACTTTCTAGCATGAGGAAAATACATCTTTATGCCTACATGTCAAGTCAATAACATCACAATGAAAAGCCATCAGGTATACTCACACTCAGCACGCTCATGGTGCCTGACAAAGGTGCCCTTCCCCATCACACACACAACCACACTAAGCACTATACTGGTGCCTGGCATAAATGCCCCTCGCCAAAGCATATATATGACCCTATGCCTATGCTCACTGTGAAACACGACTCTGGAAGTGCGGATCTTTGCCCAAGCGTTGATCGAATGTAAGTCAACCATCAACATAACATTACGGCGTGCAACCTGATCAAAATATCAATTCGTTACGGCCTACAACCCGATCCAAATATAAATCATAATATGGCTCTATGGCCCACATCAATCATCAATCGCTCAAGTCCTAATGGCTCATGTCTCATAGGACTCAGCCCAAACAATATCACATATAGAAGGCATTAATAACCTGTGACATGACATTCGAAAAATGTGTAGAGACCGCGATATAACATGTGGATGAAAATCATGAATGAGAATATGACTACGATCAAGAAAAACAACTCAAAATAGCAACAATGGCCCTAACACGTCCTAACAGGTAAGCATATAACCTAGACATGATCCCTTGCATGTTTAACAGCTCATGTAGTCATACAAGCAGAGAGAGAAAGCACGGAAATAATGAGGCATGATAGAAAACAAGTCCCATACTAGCCTAAGGTCTACCCGGATCATAAATACCCCTGTGTACGCATACACGCCGGTCACCTAGTACATGTGTCGCCCCCAATACTTCTCAAGTATCATAGTCCAGATGAGCGATTACACTCAAACCAAGTTTAGTGTCACAACCCAAATCCCACCATAGGGGTCGTGATGGAACCTAGTCTCTAAAACTCAGTAAGCAAATCACTTATGATTTTCTTAATCAATAAAGACATTATATAATGAAGCAGAGTTTAATATAAATTCCAAAAATAAAAGTGATACATGCCAACACGGCAAAAATCATAATATACTACTAGAACTAGGTTATACAGAGTCACGAGCTCTAACACAATACATAGAAATATCTCAAAATACAATAATATTCGGATAGAGAATTGACAACATAAATAAAAGGAAAGGACTCCAAGGGACTACGACGATCAAGCAGCTCTACCTTGAATCCTCGCTATCAAAGAAGCTCTCACAGCCTGGGTCTGCTACCTCTGACACCTAGATCTGCAGAAAATATGCAGAAGTGTAGTATGAGTGCACAAGGCCCCTACCCAGTAAGTATCAAGAATTACCTTGGTGAAGTAATGACAAGGTCAAGTCATGCGATACTCACTAGTCAAAAAAAATAACCTATGCAATAAATCACGACTGTCAACAAAAGTATAACATGAAACAATAACAATAACCTCATCAGAATAAGTGACAGCAACTCAATACAAATAGAGGATCAATTTCAACAACAATTCATCACAAAGAAACTCAGACAAATAGCACCTGGTGCGCACATCATCATCACAACAACCATAGCCACTCGTATCACGATGCCCCGACAAAGTCACAATAGCCACCCGTATCACTCCGCCCAGACAATATCACAATAGCCACCTGTATCGCTTCACCCAAACAATATCATAATAGCCACTTGTATCGCTCCACACAATCAATAACAGTGAAATGCCACAGTTATGCTCCGCACATCAACAATCAAACCACACAACATGTTCACATGTGCCACATTATCATAAAAACAATAGCAGCAAAGGTATATCACGATATAAGCTCATAATTTATCAACAAGTGCACAAGGAGATGAAAATGGCAAAATACGCGTGGGTATTTAACAAACAAAGTATTACCTTGGCTAAAACAAATATAATGATCTCGTTCACGTAGACACAAAGTGATGGAGCATATTCCATAGACAATTCACCCGGAGAATAAGGCATATTAATAGCCTAGGGTCTATTCCGTTCACAAACAACACATAACACCCGTGCATACGTTCGTCACCTGGTGTACACATTGCTTTTCACATAGCACAAGTAAATAATTAAGGCCAAATCCTAAGGGGTATTCTCCCACACAAGGTTAGGCAAGATACTTACCTCAAACAAGCCAAATAAGTACTCTAATAATCCCTTTAGCGTGAATCATCCTCCTGACGGCTCGAATCTAGCAAAGATAACTTAATAACACCAATAAAAGCCATAGGATACAACCACGAACAGTAAAGCTTCGATATTGAACAAAAATAAAAAAGTCAACCCAGGCCCACATCCCGGAACCCGACGAAAGTCAAAAATTCCGAACACCCATTCGTATACGAGTCCAACTATACCAATTTCATCCAAACCGGACTCCAAATTGGGGTTCAAATCCTCAAATTACATATAGAAAAGTTTTTTCTAAAATTCCCAATTTACCTCACTTAGATTCATCAATTAAATGCTAAAAACAAGGACAAAATCATGAATAATAACCAAATCCGAGTCAAGAATACTTACACCGATCCAAATCGTGAATACTCTTTCCAAAATGGCCCAAAACCAAGCTCCCAATCTCCAAATGTTATGAAATAACTCAAAACCCTCAAAATAAAATATTTAATAAGACTGCCCAGTGGTCCCCTTTGCGACTGTGACACGTACTTCGAGACCGCGAAGAACAAAGCATCGGCTGCCTCCGAAAGCTCTATGCGAACACGAACACAGGGATGCGAAGGTAGTGCACCATTAACCCAAGCCTAAGCAGACTCGAGGCCCTGCCATGAACGGGAAGTTCAAAACACCCGATCTCCCCAGCCTCACAAAAAATGATCACGACCACACAATGTGAACGTGAGAGTCAGCTCCCCAAGGTTCGTGATCGCGACCCCCGCACTGCAAACATGAAGAAATAAAAGCTGCCAGTCACCAAAAACACTCCGCGATTATGAACCTCTTTCAATGATCGCATTGAACACCAAAACTACAATTCCAAACATGGGGGAAATGATCCGACACTCATCCGAAATAGACTCGAAGCCTCCGGGACACTATCCTATCACACAAACCAATCCCAAAACCTAATGTGGACCTACTCGAGGCCTCAAATCATATAAAATAACATCAAAACAATGAACAACACACCAATTCAAGCTTAATGAAGTATTTCAAAATTCCAACATCCAAACTTGCGTCGAACATGCCTAAACAACTCAGAATGACTTCAAATGTTACAAAAAAGTCATAAATCACCTCATAAACCTATTCCAAGGCTCAGAACCACAAACAATCATCACTTACCACAAAATCAACCATGGGTCAAGCCTATCAACTCTTCAAGCCATCAAAGTTTAACTTTCTACAATTAGAGCTAAATCAACCTAGGAACCTCCGAATCCAAATTCAGACAAACAACTAAGTCTAATATCACCATACGAACCTTACGGAACCATCAAAACACTAATCCGAGATCAAATATACGAAAGTCATACTTGGTCAACACTTCCAACTTAAAGCTTCTAAAATGAGAATCATTCTTCGAAATCAATCCCGAACCACTCGAAAACAAAACATGACCATACATGTAAATCATAATACATCATATGTAGCTACTCACGACCTCAAACCACCAAACAGAAATGCAAATGCTCAAAACGACCGGTCCGGTCATTACATTCTCCCCTACTTAAACATACGTTCATTCTCGGCACGGGTGATCCCACGTCGCCTCAATCCATATAAGCCCAAAAACACAACTTAATTGAAGATTCTTTCCTCACCTTAGTCCATAAACCTTAGAACCCAATCTCTAACATCCGTAACTCACTAAAAGACCCGATTCTCACATCTAAGCACTGTATAAGTCTAAGGAAGTTGCATCGAGCCATAACCATTTTCCAAGGTATAATCACACAACATACCACACAACTCATATATTCATAGTAATATCTTGAGACCACAATAGCTGCTAATTACTAAATCTGGTACCGGTAAACAACCTCATATCGATTAAAACCTTGTTCCAAACCTTCACGTTACTGGTTATGACATTCTTATCTAAACATACCTTATCCAAGTATAATTTCACTAATTATGGTTCCAATGATCTCATCTTACCCGGTACAAGCTATTTGATCGATGTGTCACACCAAATGCCACCTAGTCACATATGACACAGTCCATGCACCCAACAAGGAACGACTAGGATATAACAGAAGATGGAAGGAGAACCAAATAAGAGAACCACCCTACAAGTCCCACAAATACCACCAAAAAGCCTAATGCTATGAACCCATCTCACAGAGAGAAGTAACGCACATGAAGAATCATATCCTATCATGACCCCGATGTGTAATGTAGCCCGATCCAAACATACCAAAAGTCTCGGCACATCTAATTCCAGACACAGTTCTACACATACGCAAATTCGAAGATCCATAAATACCATATGTACATCTTGAACTCATTAGAACCTCCTCGAGAGTCATTCATCTCACCCCAATATCCAATGTGCAGCCAATACGCACCGAACAACCCATACTCCACCAGTATATGAATATCCAAAAGAAGCAACCAAGTGATTCCCTTCCTTGCACACTACATCCACAACGAGTATCAAACCGGAATCATCCCAAGGCCCCTTACATACCCATAAAGTGCAGTACATCATATACTCAATCGATCTCTTGTACCAAAATCATCCTCGAAGTCATCTTTTTCAAGTCATAGCTAACCCACAAGCGTCCTTAGTCTAGAAACAAATATAACACATGACCATGTGATTCAATCGTCGATAGCAGACTTCCCCACTTGGCTCGAAGCCGTAGAACACATCATTTGAAACCTATAGTACTCTTCCTTCATAGTAGTCCCCATATTGTACTGTTGATCAACTGAACACTTCAAATACCTATGCAACACTAGTCATAAAACACTCTAAGGAATCTACAAAGTGCATATTAACCCTTGTGACAGTCACACGAACTTCCTCAGGCCCTCCGAAATTGTAGTATATGCATTTCGCTGAATAGAAGCCTCATGCGAACCACACAACCTCAAATCATCTCATAGGAGATAACCCACATGCTTAGCCTCTGATCGATGTCTCTCCATGGCCCTGCTATAGTCACAACCACAATACAATCAATCCACCTGAGTCCGTACTCGTCAACCAGATATAAGAATCTGCTTCACCCTATAATGAACAACTGAAAGATCTACCAACACATCGAAATAATGATCAAGCATCTGTTGCCCCTCATAGTGACTAAACAACAGCGACAGACATGGTCCACCACAATAAAATCCCCAACGAGTATTGACACATAAACAGGAGTATCCAAATGAAACATATCTAAATATAAAGCAAAGATAGGACGACACATACGAAATAACAAAACCCGAATTAATAAAACTGATGCAACTCTATGACAAATCAGAAGAATACATGTAGCTACCACATCTGGAACAACGGCCTTAGTCCTACCAGGGAAAGCATAAGAACGGGCCTAGCCTCCCCCTAGGAAGTCGTCTATCCACCTATCCTCCACCTCTAGCTGGCTCTGCAGACGGAGTAGCAACTGGAGTGGAACCCATTTGTTGAGTACGCTGCTAAAGTACACCTCTCCAAAGTCTAGGACAATCTCTCATGATGTGCTTAGTATCTCCACACTCAAAACAACCCCTCTGCAGTCGCAGTGGCTAGTACTGAGTCTGTGCTAGATGAGTAAAATAATCATTGTCGGATCCCCATGCAGAAGGAGCACCAAAAGATCGTTGTTCGATATGAGTACAGTGGGGTCCCAGTCAAGCTGCAACATGTAGGTAACCTGAAGTGCGGACTGAACCAGCAGACTGAAAGAGCCTCTGCCATGATGGGTCAGTCGAAGAGTAGAATCCACTAAATTCTGTAGCACCTCAAGGCCTTTTAGCCTCCATATCACCTTTCTCCTGGCCACGGATACGCTCCAACTTCCAAGCGATCTCCACAACCTGATGGAATGGAGTCTCAGTCTCCAACTCCCGTGCCATCTCAGATTTTAGGCTATAACTGAGTCCCTCAATAAATTTGCGGACTCTCTTTCTCTCTAACAGAAGAACCAAAGTAGGTGCATGTCGAGATAACTCAGTAAACCTCATAACATACTCGGACACAGTCATGCCCCCTTGGCGCGACTGCTTGAACTCAGTGTGCAATACATTCCTGTGGGTTTATGGAACAAGCTCTCCCAAGAAATGACCCGATAAATGGGACCAAGCGAGCGGCGCTATGCTAGCCAGCCTACTCGCCATGTAAGAGTGCCACCATCTATATGCTGGACCCATCAACTGAAATGCAGTAAGGTCAACCCCGCTCGACTCCACACACCCATAGTACGCAGAATGTAGTGACATCGATCCAAGAAATCCCGTGCATCTTCAGAAGGCCCTCCATTTAAACGGGCAGGATGGAACTTCTAAAACCTCTCCAAACTCAAATGCCCCTCAGCCGACGTGACTAGCCCAACCTCAGCTGAACTGCAACAACTGGTTGTACTAGTACAACACTCGGTGTCTGATAAGCCTGAGCCGACTGCTCCAGTGTACGGGCAGCAGGAGTCTGGGCTCCTTCCCTAGCGTGTGAAGTAGCTGGTGCAACTTGAATCAACCCCGTCTAAGCCAAAGTCCCAAACATGCTCATGAAGTGAGCGAAGGTCTCTTGGAGTCCAAAGGTAACAACAAGCCCCTCTGGTGCCTGCTCCCAAATCGGAGCCACTGGTGGCTTTTAGCTGCTGCTCTAGGAAGTGCTCTAGTTGTAGCACGTTCCCCTCCTTGGCCTCTACCTCGGCCCCACCCTCTTGTGGATCTAGCAGGGGGTGTGGATGTCTAATCAACTGATCTGGTAGTGTGTGTCCACATCATTTGTGAGATAGTAGAAAGGCAAAGGCTCAAACTCCGAAATTGATAAATCCGTATGATAAGGAATTAAAGAACTGAAAATTTTCTAATAGCTCCATAGCCTCTTGAAGATAAGTACAGACATCTCTGTACCAATCCTCAAGAATTTAGTAAAATTGCTCGTGACAAATAGAACCTATGAACCTAGTGCCCTAATAGCAACATGTCACGACCCAAATCCCACCATAGGGGTTGTGATGGCACCTAGTCTTTAAAACTAGGTAAGCCGATTACTTATCGATTTCTAAATCAAGAAAGACATGATATAATGAAGCAGAGTTTAGTAAAGAAAAGTGATACATGCCAACACGGCAAAAATCACAACATACTCCCAGAACTAGGTGGTATAGAGTTACGAGCTCTAACTAAATACATAGAAATATCTCAAATACAATAAATTGCGGATAGAGAATTGATAGAATAAATATAAGAAAAGGACTCCAAGGGACTGCGATGATCAAACATCTCTACCTTTAGTCCTCGCGATCATAGAAGCTCAGTGCTTGGGTCCGCTACCTCCAACACCTGGATCTGCACAAAATGCGTAGAAGTGTAGTATGAGCACACCACGGCTGGTACCTAGTAAGTATCAAGACTAACCTCGGTGAAGTAGTGATGAGGTCAAGTCACGAGATACTCACTAGTCAAAAAAAATAACTTATGCAATAAATCAAGTCTGACAAGAAATGTATAATAGGAAACATTAACAATAACCTCATTAAAATAAGTGATAACAACTTAATACAATTAGAGGCTCAGTTTCAACAACAATTCATCACAAAAAAACTCACACAAATGGCACCTCGTGCCAACATCATCATCAAAACAACAATAGCCACCCATATCACTCCGCCCCCACAAAGTCAACTGCCACCCGTATCGCTCTGCCAGACAATATAATAATAGCCACCCATATCGCTCTGCGCAGAAAATATCACAATAGCCACTCGTATCGCTCTACCCAGAAAATATCACAATAGCCACCTGTATCACTCCACAAATGAATAATCAAACCTCACTTCATGTCTAGATGTGCCACATTATCACAAAAACAATAACATCAAAGGTTTATTACGATATAGCTCATAATTTATCCACAAGGTGCACAAGGACATCAAAATGGCAAAATATGGGTGGATATTTAACAAATAAAAGTATTAACACGGCTAAAACAAGTGTAATGACCTTGTTCACCTAGCCACAAAGTGATCGAGAATATTCCATATACAATTCATTCCCAGAATAAGGCATATTAATAGCCTGAGGTCTATTCCGGTCACAAACCACACATAACACCCGTGTACTAGCTCGTCACCTCATTTACTCGTTGCTTTTCACATAGCACAAGTAAACAATTAAGCCCAAATCCTAAGGTTTATTCCCCCCCCCCCCAACAAGGTTAGGTAAGATATTTACCTCAAACAAGCATCAAATCAGTACTCTAAATCCCTTCCTGCATGAATCAACTTCCGAGCGGCTGGAATCAAGCCAAAATAACATAATAACATCAATAAAAGTCATCGAAAACAACCCCGAACAATAAATCTTTGATCTTGAAAAAAAATAAAAAAGTCAACCCCAAAAGCCAACCTAGGCTCGCCTCCCAAAACCCGACAAAAGTTGTAAATTCCGAACACCCATTCGAATACGAGTCCAATTGACCAATTTCAACCAAATCCGACTCTGAATCGGGGTTCAAATCCTCAAATTACATATAGAAACGTTTTTACTAAAATTCCTGATTTTCCTCACTTAGATTAATATATTAAATGCTAAAAACAAGGACGAAATCATGAATAATAACCATATCCGAGTCAAGAATACATACCCCAATCCAAATCGTGAAAATTCCCTCTAAAATCTCCCAAAACCGAACTCGCAATCTCAAAATCTGATAGAATAACTCAAAATACTTGAAATGTAATACTTAATATGAATGCCTAGTGGTCCCCTTCGTGATTGCGTGACCTACTTCAGGATCGCGTAGAACAAAGCATTGGCTGCCTCCAGATGCTCTACGTGAATGCAACACAGGGCCGCGAACATGGTGCACTTCCACCCAAGCCTACGCGGATGCGAGGCCCTGCCACGAACGCGAAGGTCAAAACACCTGATCTCCCCAGCTTGACAAAACATTATGCGATCGCAACCCTCGCACTGCGAACGTGAAAAAGAAAAGCTGCCAGTCACCAAACAGACTCCTCAATCGTAACTCTCTTTCCGCGATAGCGGCGAACACCAGAACACCCAAAAATCTGCAACTCTAGACAAAGGAGAAATGATCGAAAACACACCCGAGGCTCCCGGGACCCCGTCCAATCATACCATCCTATCCCAAAACCTAACTTGAACCTACTCAGGGCCTCGAATCATTCAAAATAACATCAACACAAAGAATAGCACACCAAGTCGAGCTTAATGAACTATTTCAAAATTCCGACTTCCGAACCTGCGTCTAACATGCCTAAAAAACTCAGAATGACCTCAAATTTTATGCACAAGTCATAATTCACCTCACGAACCAGAACCCGACAAAACTCACAAATTCCTAACACCCATTCTGATATGAGTCCAAAAATATGTGTTTCATCCAAATCCAACCTCAAATCGACCATCAAATCATCAATTTTCACTCTCCAAAACCATCCTCAAAACCCCCCAAATTTCACCAGTAATTCACATAAACTAGGTGTAATAATTCATAGGTAATCAATACCTAGCATCAAAATCAAGTAAAGTTTACTTACCAATTCAATTATAATGAAATCCTCTCCAACAATTCCCTCTAGTCGAGCTCCACATATCTAAATAATGAGTAATAACAAAAACCCTCGTAAGATATATCCTGTCCAGAAATTCTGCATTTGCGATCCAAAATACCGCAGATGAGGTACCGCATCTGCGAAAAGTCCATCATAGATGTAAAAGCCAGTAATATTCACAACCAGCTGCTTATGCGGACAAAAAGCTGCATCTGCGGCTTCGCATCTACGGAATACCCTTTGCTTCTGCACTCCATAGTCTGCATCTTCAGACTCGTCCTTCATAGCAATACACCACATCTGCAGCCACCCTACTACTTCTATGTTCTCTCATCTGCGGCCAGACCCATCACATGCGTAAAAATAGCAGATCAAACCGTCCAGACATCAAGGAAAAGATTCGCAACACATCCGAAACACACCCGAGGCCATTGGGACCCTGTCCAAACATACCAATCCAAAACATAACTCAGACCTACTCGAGGTCTCAAATAACACAAAATAACATCGAAACTATGAATCGCACCTCAATTCAAGCCTAAGGAACTTATTAACTTCCAACTTCCAAAATACTTGCCGAACCACATCAATTCAACTCGGAATGACCCCGAATTTTTCATACAAGGCCCAAATGACACAACAGGTCTATTCCATCTTATGGAGCCACAATTCGTACCTGCTATCAACAAAGTCAACTCTCGGTGAAGCCTATAAACTTTCCAAACCTTTAACTTTCCAACTTTCGCCAATTCAAGCCAATACAACCTAGGAGTCTATGCCTAAGTCCAAAATCAGTTGAAAAACCTATTGAAACCACCAAAATACCATTCCGGGATCATCTACACAGAGGCCGAACCTCGGTCAATCTTCACAACTTAAGCTTCTAACATTGGGACTAAGTGTCCCAATCAAATCTAAAACTCCCCCGAATCCAAACCAATCGCCCCTACAAGTTACATAGCGATAAATACACATATGCAAAGCACCAAATAGGGGGAACAAGGTTAAAATTCTCACTATGACTGGCCGTATCGTTACAGTATGATGATCCCTACTTGCTTGTCCTTAAGGACAAGGTGCAACATGGTGATGCTAAGGAGCTGACTATTTGTGATGATAGTGTGTTTGTGTGCCTAATGTGGATATGTTGTGAGAGCTAATTCTTGAGTTGTCACCAGGTTAAGTTTGAGCATAAAAGACCCTGTGGTTTGGTTTAAAGGCTAGATATACCGGAGTGGAAGTGGGAGCATATTGCTATGGATTTTATGGTTGGGCTGCCATGGACCTTGAGGAGATTTGATGTTGTGTGGGACATTGTTGACAGACTAACCAAGTCTACACACTTCATTCTAGTCATGACCACCTACACTTTAATGTATTTGGCTCAGAGTTATCTTGAAGAGATTGTTCGCCTACATGGTGTGCCTGTGTCTATTATCTCAGATCGAGGCCCTCAATTTACATCGCATTTTCGGAGAGCCGTGCAACGTGAGTAGGGAACTCAACTTGAGTTGAGAACAAAATTTCATCCCCAAACGGCTGGGCAGTCCTAGCGTACTATTAAGATATTGGAGGACATGTTGCCAACCTATGTCATTGATTTCGAGGGCCAGTGGGTTTCTACCATTAGCAAATTTCACCTACAACAATAGCTACCAGTCGAGTATCCAAATGGCTCCATATGAGGCCTTATATAAGAGGCAATGTCGTTTTCCGGTTGGTTGGTTTGAGCCTGGGGAGGCTAGGTTGTTGGGCACTAACTTGATTCGTGATGCTTTGGAGAAGTTGAAATTGATTCAGGAGCAGCTTCATACGGCGAAGTTCAGGCAAGATAGTTATGTTGATAGCAAGATTTCTGATGTGGCATTCATGGTGGGTGAGAGGGTTATACTCATAGTTTCGCCCATGAAGGGTGTAATGAGGTTCAGGAAGAAGAACAAAATGAGCCCTCGGTATATTGGTCCTTTTGAGGTTCTAGAGAGAGTTGAAGAGATGGCATACAGAGTTTCCTTGCCACCCAACTTTTCAGAGGTTTTTCTGTTGTTTTATGTTTCCATGATTCGGACGTATAATGAGGATTCGTCTCATGTATTGGATTTCAGCTCGACGCAATTGGGCATGAATTTGACATATGATGAGGAGTCGGTGTCCATTTTGGATAGGTAGGTTCACAAGCTGAGATCGAAGAATATTGCATCAGTGAAGGTCTAGTGGAGAGGTCAACAGGTCGAGAAGGTGACTTGGGAGACCGAGCATGTTATGCGGAGTAGATATCCTCATCTTTTTGGCACTTCAAGTATGTTTCTAAACTCTTTCGAGGATGAATTTTTGTTTAAGAGGGGAAGAATATAACGACCCGACCGGTCGTTTTGTGTATTTAAGCCCCGTTACCCTATTTGATGCTTCCCGTATGCTTATTTCTAGTTATGTGACTTGCGAGGATGGTTGAATTTTTCTCGGAAAGGTTTTGGATTTAATTGGAACACTTAGTTCCTAGTTTGGAAGCTTAAGTTGGAAGTGTTGACCAAGTTTGGCTGAGTGCTGAAAGCAAGTGCCAAGTGCCATATCACTCAGCATGCTCAGTCCTCCCGATCACTTGGCACTTGCTTTCAGCACTTGCACTCAGTAGGTACCTGCGCTCACTGCTGGTATGTCAGACTCCGGAGGGGCGGGTCCTGCCCAAGCGCTAATATAAGCCAATCATGGCATTACTCAATAAATCCTACTGCAGCATGCAGCTCGATCCCATAAATATCACTCACAAGCAGGCCCTTGGCCTCACTCAGTCATCATCCTCTCCGGTATCTCGGCCTCAGAAATCTCATGATAGTCAATCCAACAATGATAACATGATATGATAACAATAGATTACAGAGGCTGAGATATGATATGCAAATGAATGAATATGACTGAGAATGTAATTGCAATTTAAGCAAATAAGTCAACCGCAAAAATGACCTCAGTGGGTCCCAACAGAATAAGCATATAGCCTAAGCACAGTTTCTAACATGGATCACAGCTCAATTACTCTGGCACATAGAAATTTCATGGATAGAAACGAGGTTAGGTAACTACATAGTACCACAAAATCAACCGAGTCATAATTCACACGGTGCACGCCCACACTCCCATCATCTAGCATGTGCGTCACCTCAACACCAAACACATAGCACGTATATTCAAGGGTTTGATACCCTCAACACCAAGTTTAGAAGTGTTACTTACCTCGAACAAGCCGAATCCAATACCAAGCAAGCCAAACAATACTCTAGAAATGCCGTCCGCACGTACTGACCTCCGAATGGCTCAAAACTAGCCAAAAGCAACTCAAGAACATCAAATAATGCCAAAGGAAACAAACCCAATCAATAGAGGTCGAATCTTTAATCAAAAGCCCAAAGTCAACCAAAAAGTCAAACTCGGGCTCGCACCTCGGAACCCGAACAAATTCACAAAACCTGACAACCATTCAGTTACGAGTCCAATCATACTAGATTTACTCAAATCTGACTTCGAATCGACGTTCAAAACTCAAAAATTCACTTTATGAAGTTTTAGACAAAAACCACCAACTTCTCTTTTAAAATCATCAATCAAATGCAAAAATCAAAGATGGACTCATGAAATATGATCAAAACCGAGTAGGAAACACTTACCCCAATCTGTGTAGTGAAAATCGCCTCAATCCGAGCTCCATAGCTCAAAATATGTTAAAATATCCGAAACTTTCGAAATAGAGTACTTTATACACTGTTCCAGGGGTACCCTTTGCAATCACGGTCACAAACCTCGTGATTGTGATTACCAATGTCTCCAGGACAATTCTTACCCTATGCAATCACGGCCATTTCCCCGCGATCGCGATGAACAAACTTCCATAACCCTTCCCAAACTCTTCTCTGACAGACTGTAGTATATCTGCCATATCTTTTTATACATAACTCCAAATGATAAAAAGTTTGATTTTCTGAAAACTAGATTGAAAGAGCTACAACTTTCATATTTGAATCATCTCCAAATTCCTTATAAATTGCAATATATAAGTTTCCAAAGCTGGGTCAGTGACAGCAGAATTTGCTCTACGCGATCGCGAAAATGCTTCCGCAATCGCGATTCACAGGCCCATTTTTCCCATCTCACTCTTCGCGATCGTGACCAATTCTTCGCGAACGCAATGTACACCCCGATAGCCAAAACCAAACAACTAAAAATGGCCTAGAAATAGTCTGAAATCAATGCAAAACCATGCCAACAAGTTCCATAATATAACACGGACCTACTCGAGGCATCAAATCACCCGTAACAACATCAAAACCACGCATCGCGCCTCAAATTGAACTTTATAAACTTTGAATCTTTCAACTTCCAAACCTCGAGCCGAACCTTATCAAACCAAATCTAGAATGGACTCAAATTTTGCACATAAGTCCCGAATGACATAACGAAGCTATTTTAATTCTCAGAACCACAATCCGAACCCGATATCATCAAAGTCAACTCCCAGTCAAATTTATGAACATTCCAAACCTTCAACTTCCAATTTTTGCCAATTGGTGCCGAAACCTTCTAGAAATATCCAAATGCAAATTCGAGCATACGCCCAAGTCCAAAATCACCATCCAGACCTAACAGAACCATTGAAATTCCGATCCGGGGTCAAATACACAAAAGTCAAACTTGATAAACCCTTCCAACTTAAAGCTTCCTAGTTGAGAATCATTCTTCCAAATCAATTCCGAATAACATGACTAAAACCGATGATTCACCCGAGTCATAATACATCATAAGAAGCTAATCAAGACTTCAAATAGTTGAATGGGATGCAAATGCTCAAAACGAGGGGTCGGGTCATTATAACCTCCCTCACTTAAACATACGTTCGTCCTCAAACGTGCCACCGACCGTGTAATCCGTGCAGCAATAAGCAACAATTCAATGTACTCAAACAAGGAAAATGACTCAAATGAGTGAACCGTCCCGCAAGCTCAACAAGTACCACCACAACGCAATGTTATGAACCCATCACACCTAGTAGGACCAAGACACACGAATCTAACACAAAGGATCATATCCCAACATAATCTCGCTACAATGCGTGGCCTATCTAAACATCGAGCCATATGAAATACCTCAAGCCACAATGTTCCAAATCAACAACCAAACGCAATTCTGCATCAAGTACACGAAGCTCATGACCATAACCATGGAGAAGCAAATAACGCAATATACCACAACCCGAAAAGACCATAACTAAGGCGCAATCAACCATTCCACACCCTAATCACCATCTCGCTCGAATTCCGCTATAAGGTCCAAAACAGAACCACACTATGTATGCATATAATCAACAAATCACAAACCCTCGTGGCATGGAAGAGTAACACATAGAACATATCAGAACCCGAACAAGCTCAACTCTAACCGAATGACACACCCCTCAATACTAACAGTTCTGAGTCAATAAATCTGACCCGGTGTGGAATACCCATCCTCTTCGGGCCTACCAATGGGTCCCCAAATCAACTCTGGTCATCCCCAAATAAATAAATAGTCCTCTAAAAGTCCACAATGATCTAACCTTAACACGTACCATCACCTAGCTAACTTTGACCACATCTTCGTAGTCTGCAACCTCGAAATAATTGGCTTCGGAGAACTCCCAGTCTCCAAATCCATAGAACACATGAATCACTGTTGCCGATCCCAACACCACCACTCAAATGACTAACATATCTCTCATACATAATCGTCCCCAAGAGAAATATTGTTATAATTCTTCCATACCACATAGCAAAATCTGAACATCAGCAGTCGATCAACCAGGCGAGTACCGTAATACCAATGAAGCATCCGTAAGTCAAAACACAGTGCGCCTTCTGAAATGTGCACCCTTCTCAAGCAATACCGAAGTAGTAATAGCATTCATCTAGTCATCTGAAATCATCCATCTTGTTCAAAATCCACGACCTTCCCTCCCAAAACTAGACTGCCACCTTGTTCATGCAAATCCTAATCCCATGCGACGCATCGCATCTATCATGCCATCATATAAAAAGCACAAGAATCTCATAATCAACTCTGAGTCACCAACATAATACATACTCGATAAGTCAAAAACCTTCCACTTGATCCTATGTAGGAGAAAATTACAACACACAACATACCCCTCATACCTGTAGATAATATCCATCTCAAATTGTGGCAGAAATCATCTAGAACACTTCGAAATCCATTTGCACATAACACAGCCATCAGAACTGAATCTCTCTAACTCAACCAAGCCACGCAGACCGCCAAACCTAAGAGTATTTCCACAAAGAACCAGTAGAGACTCACCACATCATAAGTACCCTAAGAACCGATCATATCCATTACCGTGTTGATCCAACCTACTACCAAGCTATCCTGTTTCTCTGAGTTCCTTCCGAATTACCCTCAAGTTGACACTCCTCCTTGCCAGAACACAATGATCCTTAGAAAAAGCTCACCACAAGAGATCCTAGCATAAAACCATACCACCCTTAGGCCCATAAGCCGTTGTATTCCCTCTTAAGTATCCCAAAAGTACGACCGAGGCACCCACTCTAAAGAGACATTCTATGAATCTAAAGCCATTTCCTTCACCTTCCTGCTACTGAAATGTAGAATCCATAATGATATATAAATATCGCGAGTCACGACAGCATCCAATGTAAATCTCAGATTCTAGCCATATACAAATCCGAAAAATTCTCAATTTATACATATAAATCTTGAATCCATTAGAACCCTCTCGAGAGTCACCGACTCTGCTCAAATCTCAATTGCACCACCCAAGCGGGCCGAATGACCCGTGCCCCATTAGCACAAGAACACCCAAAGAAGTAACCCCACCTTAACGCAACCGAGTACATTTCTACTCCATGCGCACTACATCCGTCACGAATAACAACTCAAATCATTCCATGATTTCCATATACACATAAAGTGTAATATAACCCATATCTAGAAACTCCCTTACTCGAGTAATCCTCGATCTCAACCTCTGCAAGTCATAACTTATTCACAAGTATGCCTCAAACTGAAACCAGTACAACACATAACCGTGCAATCAAATCGTCGATAGCAGACTCCCCCACTTAGCTCAAAGCCTTAGAATAAAACATCTGATAACTCACCACACCCATACTTTATTACTGCCATAATCTCGCGGTGAGATTCAACTAAATTCTTCACAAGCTCATGCAACACAAACCATAAAAATGCCTCCAATCATCCGCTAAGCTCGTAGTCATCCTCGTGACAGTCAAGTGAACATTCTCAACCAATCCAAAGTCAAAGTGCAACACCTATAATCCACTGGCAGAAAAGAAAGCCTCCACACAACATCATAAGGATCTTCGCAGGTGATAACCTACCTACTTAGCCTCAAACTGACATCTCTCTATACCCTTCATGGCCACAAATACTACACCAGCAACGTCCCACCCCAGTAGGGTGCTTGTTTCAGCGGTTGATTGTCACACTTCACTTCTCCGGAGTAGCTGCTTAAAAGTCGATAGGTTCTGAAGTATATGTTCCAATCATTTTGGGTACGGTGGGGCCCTGTCCCTACCAAGTTGTACATGTATATATATATATATATATATATATATATCTTTCTTTTCTTGGCACTCTTAGAGGCATGTAAACTAGTGTTTGGGTGTACGTAAAAGTTGGTTGTGACCTTGCTAGTAACAACTGTGTATATGAACAAAATGTTAATGTTTCTCTCACAATCAAGTTATGATCATTAAGAGGTATGAAATACATAATTCAACGCAAGTATCAAAGAAGAGCCAACGGGGGCGTACGCTGTGATAACTATGATGCATGAAGGCGTTCGAGTTCTGTAACATTAAAGTGAAGCCACTCATTGGGGCTATGAATTAAATACATAATATAGTGCCATTAAGTCGCTCTTTGGGGCATATAATCTCATATCGTACCCCGCCCTTGTACAGGACTCGGTAAAGTCTCATGCTTCCATCACATTGTACGTAGCGTCAGGAGGTCTCGGCTGTACCCGGTCTCAACATAACTCGGCCTTACTAGCCTAAAGAGGACTTTTTGGCAATGTAGCATACTTGAAAGAAATGCTACCGACATGGATGTGCCAGAACAGAAACAATGTTTTTTATAAGGGCTTAGAATAAACCAATCTTACTATAGAGGGAACATTTAGAGAGACAATACACTTACACCAAATCATGACAAGAAAGAATATTGGCTTACATACCTTTTTGAAGAACTAGTTACAGCTTCTGAATTCTTTTGGTCCCATGATGATTAAATCTGATTCCGATGAATCTTCAAAAAAATCAATGTAACAAGATAACTGATATTATGGTGATGATTTCAAGCTTCTCCATGCTAGAATTTACGAAGTTCACCTCTAATTTAGCCATTGATTGTTTGGGAATTCTAAAGGGGGTTTGAGAGTATTTTCGATGAACTAAAGTGGGTGATATCTCCTAGAATGAAAGAGGAGAGAGATGCATTGCCCTTAATACCCAGTCTAGGAATCTCCGTCGCCTCGTATATCAATTGGGCTGCCCCGCATTGATAATTGCACCCAATGGGACAGTTGGTGCTATTTGGTCAAACAGAACAGCCTACATATCCTTATGACGTGTAGCCGGTTGATTGGTTGTGTCAAAACGCCATTTATCTCCTACTTCATTGGTAGCAAAAAGCATGGGCTGTAACATCACTCCCCCTTCAGAATATTCGTCCACGACATGGTCTTGGGGTAACTCAAGCTTATGCGCTACTTGGCCAAGTCTTTCAATAATTTAATATGGTCCGATACCCTGGGGGCTGAGTTTTCCTTTTTTTCCAAATCTCATCAGGCCTTTCATAGGTGACACCTTCAGGAATACCCAGTCTCCAATAGCAAATTCTATGTTTGGTCATTGGTTATCAAAGTAAGATTTTTGCCTTCTTTGAGCGGTTAATAATCGACTTCGAACCATTTTCACCTTTTCTATAGCTTGTTAAACTAACTCGGGACCCAATAACTATGTCTCAAAAATTTCAAACCAGCTGATAGGAGATCTGCACTTTCCTCCTTATAGGGCCACGTATGGTGCCATTTGAATTCTAGCATGGTAGATGTTGTTGTAAGAAAATTCGATGATTAGTAGATAGTTCTCCCAATTTCCTTTGAAGTCCACAACATAGGCTCATAACATGTCCTCAAGCGTTTAAATAGTGCGTTCGGCCAGGCCATCAGTTTGCGGATGTAAAGTTGTGCTAAGTTTGATGTTCGTACTCAATCCTTTTTGAAATGATCTCCGGAAGTTAACCATAAATTGGGTACCTCTGTTCGATATTATAGAAACTAGAACCGCATGGAGTCCAATTATTTCTTTGATATATAACTTAGCATAATCTTCAACCGAGAAGGTAGTCTTATTAGTTAGGAAATGAGCTGATTTGGTGAGTCGATCCACGATAACCCATATGGAATCAAACCTTCAACGTAATCGTGGTAAATCAGTAATAAAGTCCATGTTGATCATCTCCCATTTCCAGGTCGGAATTTCCATATTCTGAAGCAGTCCTCCTGGTTTCTGGTATTCAACCTTAACTTATTGGCAATTCAGACACTGTGCAATGTATTCAACAATGTTCTTCTTCATGTCATTCAAATAATATAGCTGTCGAAGTTCAAGATACATCTTGGTTGATTCTGGGTGAATAGAATACTGCAATTGGTGAATCTTTGCCATGATCTACTATGGGAGTCCCCTGACATCTGGCACAAACAACTGGTCCTTGTAACTAAGGACTCTGTCCTTGGTAACTCGAACACTTGCTTCTTTTGAGAGGGAATGCTTTCTTTTATTTTCAGCAAGGTTGGATCGTCAAATTATCGTGCCTTTATTTCAGCCACTAATAAGGATTCAGTTTCATTCTGAACTATGGCTCCTCCATCGCTGGTGTCAAAAAATTGTACACTTAAATTAGCCAACCGGCGCAAGTCATTAGTTATCCCCAACTTATAATCTTCCACATATCATAAACTACCCATGGACTTCCGACTTAATGCACCGGCCACAATGTTTGCGTTGCCGGGATGATAAAGGATATCCACATCGTAATCCTTCAACAATTCAAGCCATCTTCGTTGCCTCAGATTCAATTCCTTCTGCTTGAATATGTATTTCAAGCTTTTATGATCCGTAAATATATCAACGTGAAGTCCATATAGCTAGCCCAGACCAGAATGAGTGATCCGATCACGATGCTAACCTTGAGATTCTGATGTTGCATTAGCCACCAGATAAGATCCGTGTTGAGGAAATGAGGGTCTGAACTCACCTCGAGACACTCCCATATCGCCGGTAGACCAGGCTCTCTTATGTTGGCCCCCATCATACTCTCGAGCGGCTTGCTATTTTCTTTTGCGATCCTCCAAGTTCTGTGCATAGGCTTGAATACAAGGAACCTCCATATTCTGACTCAGAGAATATGTAGTTCACTCATTAATAAGTTGTGGTCATAAACTACCCACAAATCGATGTACTCTATCACTCATCTCCACCACAACCGAAGGGGCATACTTATCCAAGGAGTTTAATTGCATGCTATACTCCCAAACACTCATGTTACCTTGTTCCAAATGTAAGAATCTATCTTGTTTAGCTTGTGGAGCTAAATTGGAAAATACTGTTGCCGAAGTGCCTCAGAAAACTCCCTCCGTCCTACTAATGGAGCAGGAAGTCCACTAGACTGTTCCCAAGTTTCATACCAAGTAACAGAAATATCCTGCAATTTATATAAGGCAAGCTCTAAAGACTCAGCATCAGTAGCATGCAAAGCTCATAAAGTCTGCTGCACCTAATCTAGAAATTTTTGGGGATCTTCATTTTGATCTGTTCCGGTAAATACTCTAGGGTCCCAAATAATGAAATCCTGAACTCTCGCGCTGACCGCCCTATCTGAAGTGGGAGGGTTCTATCATTGTGCCTCGGAGGCCATTAATCGAGTCAACAACTGTATCGCACTTCTCATTTCCAAATCTTGGTCAGAAGCAACCAGAGGAGGAATAAGAGGTACATTAGTTTTTGTATAGTGTCTCGAGGTTAGTGGTGAGGTCCCCAAAACCTGAGTGTCAGCCTCATTATGGGTTTCACGTTGATTCACTTGGGCAGGTGGCACCTGACTAGTACCCTCCCCTTCCTCTTCATCCAATATCTGAACAACTACTTGACGTTTCGTATACATAAACAAGATGAGGATTATAAGTAAACACTTATGTCTCGGCTCTATCGTACGATCTAGTTAAGAAAAAAAGTATTCACCCTAGATATCCCATAGCCTCCTGTTTATAAGTATTGTCCACGATAAACAAATACTCTACTACATACGACGTGCAAACTACTAGGACAAACCTGCTTTGATATCATGTTTTTCATAGCCCAACCTTAGGAGATGGGACCAACACACAATGCCCGAAGGCCCGTGAGGACTGACATCCATGCTTAGACCTTACAACATCAAATTTGATCCAATAAGGCCTCCAAGTAAACATTCAAATGATCATAATTGACTGTGAGAGAAACATTAACATTTTGTTCATATTCACGGCACTATTCTGCAAACCTCTAAGAGTGCAAAAAAAAAGATATATATACATGTACAACTTATTTGGGACAGGGCCCCACCATACCCAAAACGACTGGAACATACTTCAGTACCTATCGACTTCTGAGCAACTACTTCGGAGAAGTGGAGTGCAACAATCAACTGCTGAAACAAGAACCCTACTAAGGAGGGATCTTACCAGTTCTATCTGTACGTGTGGGCATGAACACAATGCGCAAAAAAAAAAAGAATAGGGCATTAGTACAAAAAATGTACTGAGTTTGTAAGACTGATAAGGTACGTAAATCAAAGACATAGCATAAGAAGTATGAAATACATAAATTTAACATGAGAATCGAATACCAGCCACCGGGGGCATACATTGTGATAACTATGAATCATGAATGCATGCATGTTATGTAAAATTAAAGTCAAGGCACTCATTGGACTATGTATTAGATACACAATATAGTGTCATTCAGCCGCTCTTTGGGGCATATCATCTCATATCGTACCCGACCTCGTAAAAGACTTGGTAAATTCTCATGCTTCCATCACATGGTTACTGGTCTCAGGAGGTCTTGGCTGTACTCGGTCTCAACAGAACTCAGTGTACCCGGCCTCAAGAGGACTTGGTCGTACCTAGCTACACAAGGGCTTGGTAATATCCTATAACACGTCACTCCGTACCCAACCTCAAAGAGGACTCGATCGTACTCAGCCTCGAGAGGTCTCGACTACACCTGGCCTCAATAGGACTCAGCATAGTAGGACTCAAGTGGACTCGATAGCCTTACATCATACATCATCGTACCCAACTGATATGTGGTTGCACAATAGGTGTTGTACCCGGCCGACTATAGTGCCTCTCGATAAAGTAAAATAGATACATATAAATATATAAGTGAAATGCATGACCAATATCAGGAGACATGAGATTAAACATAGAATGAATCACATTTTTTGGTCGTCAGATACTTCCTGGGAGCATAGCGGACTTGAAAGAAATGATACCGACAAGGATTTACCAGAAAAAAAAAACAATGTTATTGAGAAGGGCTTAGAACAAACCAATTTTACTACATAGGGATCCTTTAGAGAGAGAAAGAGAGACACTTGTACCAAATCATGCCAAGAAAGAACGTTGCCTTACATACCTTTTTTGAAGAACTAGTTACACCTTCTGAATTCTTATGGTCCTATGATGATTAATTCCGCCTTCGATGAATCTTCAAAAAAATCAATGTAACAAGATAACTAATATTATGGTGACGATTTCAAGCTTCTCCATGGTAGATCCTACGAGGTTCGCCACTGATTTAGCCTTAGATTGTTTGAGAATTCTAAAGGGGGTTTGAGAGAATTTTGAGTGAGCTAAAGTGGGTGATATCTCATAGAATGAAAAAGAAGAGTGTTTCACTTCCTTTAATACCCACTTTAGGAAACTCCGCCGCCTCGAATATCAACAGGGTTGCCCCACATCGGTAATTGCACGTGGTGGGATAGCTGGCGTGATTTGGTTAAATGAAACTGTCTCTATATCCTTCTGATGTCTCGTAGGTTGATTAGATATGTCAAAACCCCATTAATCTTCAACTTCATAGGTGGGAAAAAGCGTGGTGGTGCAACATTTCCATCTTGATTTCATGAATTATTTCCAAGATCAGGAAGTACGTACTTGTATATTGTTGCATCTGCCAAGTCATGTGTTGATGACATTAGTATCATAACATATTTGGAGGATGTTGCACCCTATTTTGCATAGGTCAAAACAAAGTATAACTTGTGATTTCTCTGAGGTTAATAAAAGAAGAGTTGCCAACTAATATTTAAAAGGTATACTAGGGTACCTAAAGACAGTAAAGATCAACATCTTAATGGTCCGGTAAACTAGTGAGAATCCAAGTAAGATTCAAATTATTCTAACGGGAAGGTGTTAGTCATCCCTCAATATCTACATTAAAGTAGTTCCTTAAACTTAGACTAATTATTGGGAAGAAATTACTTATATCCTAGTCTATCAACAGTTAAGGTTGCTAAGTGGGTCTATGTGAAGCCTTAATTATAGTGATAAAGTGTTTAGTCTTGTTGAAAGATACTTATTTTGAAAATAGGTTTGTAGCTTTGGTAGGAATTTTAAAACTATGTTGTAATATTTTTTCAAAATAATGAAAGTTGTTTTATGGTATGAAAGGTAAAAATACGAGTTTGTACTGATATTCAAAAATTTTATGCTATAGAAACATGTAAAAATATACCTTGGGCATGTAAACGGATTTGTTTTGAGCCGGGCCACTTGACTCCTATATGATTAATCTTTGCAAAAACAGGTTTAGATATAGTTCTATCTGTGCTTTTTTTCTTCCAACATATTTCGTTTCCGGTTTGCCTAAGTGGTCAGTCAAAAATTCTTTTGAATGATTATTTCCGCTTATCTCGATTCAGCTATGCAAAGGCCTTTAACAAAAACTTGTTAGAAAAAAGAAATGAGTGAGAGAGAACTTAATTTATAAAACTGCTGATACATACTCCAATTTTGAATACCGTTAGCCTCATAAGGTGAAAAAATCAATCTTAATTACGTTTACCTTTTTATCCTACATGATTAGTTTATACTAGGATCATTTTATAAACAATCACTGCAAAGATAAGAACATATAAAAGGTAAAAGCAGAAATATAAGAAGTGAATATAATTGTAATCTAAACGAAGTAAGTCAAAATATATTTGTTATAACCCTCCAGAATTAGTCAAAGTCAGTAGCTATTAGCTATACTGGATCACATTCCCCTAAAAAATTTTCCTTTGATCCCCTGCTACTTTAGAGTTCACAAGGGTTTCTAGGGCCTCGAACAGTGTTTGTGCGAGGGAGGGATCCTTTGGCAGTGAAATCAAATCCACATCAAATTCCATATTCCACTGATCTTTGTTCCTCCATAGAGGTTTGAACACAAATATTGACTTAGAGCTTCAACCAACAGTCTGGCCAAATAAGCTCAACCAATTCTCACAAGGAAAACTTTTAAACACAGAAAGTCTATGGCAGTGCCTCAAGTCATTTGAACATGATAACATTCAAATAATTAATTTAAGTACAAACACAAACAACTCAAGGTAATGCGCCGGATCATGTCAATAGGAAACATCATTTTGTAACTGAAGCATTCATCTAAGCAATATGAGATAAACATCAGGATGCAATACATGCTTTAGATTTCAAGTATTTACAACAAACTAGTATCATTTAGAGGCACAACATCATTACATATGGTTATTGGCTACCAAAAATTCGTTTAGAGGTTTTAAGAGCTCAGAAGGTAACTTCTAATTAATTTGCATGCAATAACACATACAACCCCTTTGGGATCACTGTTTTAAACAAGAGTGATCAAATGAGAGTCACACAATAACATTTTACCAACAGTGTACCCTATATGCATGCTTGCATTATTGAAGATGATTTCAGGTTAATCTAAGGCATCTAAAATACTAACTAATGTTTAGCAGAAGATAAATACTCAAACATGTACTCATTTGTTAACCTTCAATAGAGGCTTGATTCTTTACTAAGGTTTGACAAGTACATCAAAGAACACAACAATAACCTTCACCATATGAACATGGTTTCTACACTTAATGAGTCTAAGCCATCAGAAACTAGAATTTAAATGAACCTAAGCCAGTTTTAGGGCAGTCGCTTAAAAGCTAACGAATACATAAATTAGAAGAATTCTCAAACTTCATCGGATAGCCAACAGTCTAGGCTATGTACTGTCAAGCTTACAGTTAGATTCACAAGAGTCATGCCACATAGAAAAAAGAAAAAATATAATATAACAAGACAAGGTGAACTTCATAAGATTGTTTTGAACTTAAACAAGTTAAACCTTATAGGAATGGTATCTACAACAACCAGACAATCTTCTGACAATATGGAGTACCACCTATAGCTAATACTAACAGAGCAAACATGTGACTTGCAATCAACAGGAGTTTAACGTAAACAAAACAAGATTACTGTTAAAGCCATGAAATATAACATGGTAAGTAGATAGATCTCATAACATGCTTCATATCACATTCATGATAAAAAGGTAGGAAAACACGACTATCAGCATGAACTTTCCATCAGTATGGATCATAATGGTTGTGTATAAAAACTATCAGGTTCACATGCACAAACAGGTGAACAAAATAGAATCATACTGACCTTCCTCAGGGTAGCAAACCAAGCTTATGACTTTAGCCGTTACGGATTTGTACCTGGAGCTTAAGAACAATTAAACTCGACCAGAAAAAGAAAGAAAAAAAAAGAAGAAAAGACTGTGAGCAAGCAGGTATATATTCTAATACTCTTTAGTCTAGTGAATTTACTCACTATGATTCGTCATTGGTAAGGGCATTAAAGCCCAGTATTTATAGAAAACTAATTGAGGCTTTAGGGTTTGAGATTTTTAATTTTCAGATTCAACAATAGAAGACAAGAAATAGTGATGAAAAATATTAATGATAATACATGGTAAAATCAGAGGATTAAATGAAACAAATCAGAGGGGAAAGACAAGGATTTTACCCACTAAACAATGATGAAGAACTTGTCGTTGAAGCCTTTTGACCTCCGTCCACAGATTTTACCCAGAGGTCCTTGTGTTTGTCCTATGGATCCTCATAGGTCATGTTGAGGTCGGAGATTCCACCGAATCTAATGCGAATAGGAGGTGCATGCAAGGATTTAATGGGGGATTCGAATGAGGGAATACGGTGACGAAGGTTTGATAGTTTCATCAAGGGATGTGAATGAGATTCTCGTGGTTACATATTTGGTGCAAGGGTTTCAGAAATTAGGACATGAGTCGAAATGAGAGGAAGTGGAATATTTCGGTGAGATTCTCGGCTATAGAGTGATGGGTGAGGTCTAACAGTAGTATAAGTGTGATCATGCACCAATTAATGCTATAGTTTAAGGGATGACAAAGGTTAGATAGGACAAGATGGGTGAGAGAATAGGGAAATGGAGGCGGCTAGTGGATGGAGGAAATAATTAGGGTTTGAGGGGTTGATATACATTTAAAATGGGAGAATGCATGTGGACCGTTGGATCAACTTGATCGAAGACTCAGGATTTTCTGGAATAATAATAAGAGAAAAATAAATTCGGGGAATTAAATTGGAGCCGTTTATATCATTTTGATCCAACGATTGGGATTAATAGGGGCAAAATTAAATTTTAAAGGAAAATCACAATTAATCTGGATAGTTGATAAATGTAATCAACAGTGGATGAGATGTGTGTTTGTTTTGTGAGTGTCTTTTGAGTTGCTGACATGGCAAAATGTGATTGGTGTAGGAGGTGTGGCATGAATTGCCAAGTGCCAGGAGTTGCTGAATTGGCCTTGGGCCTAGACAGATCAGGGGCTCTATTTAGGCCAATTTTGTGGGCTTTTGATAGGAATGGCTGAGAAATAACATTAAACCCATAGAAATTTAAATTAAGTTTTATCAATTTCAAGAATGTCCTATTTAGATCTTAACCCCCTTGTAATCATAGTTAATTTAATAAATTCTTTAATCCCAATAAGACATCACAAGGTATAATTAACAAATTACTATTTGTATGTGTATTTGCAAGCTAATTTCACATTATCAAAATTAATTAGTATCTTATAATATATTAAAATTCATAAAAAAGGTCGATTTGTTAATTAATTTAAATAATAAAGGTGACATAGCCGTAGTTCTTTAAGGTTAAATTACTTTATGGGCACATTAATAATATTAATAACTATTTTGTAACATGAATGATAATTTAACATTATGTCATTGTTGATCAAAGCACAATAAATTAATTAGAAAAAAAAAAAAAAAAGGGCCAAAACTATCCTCAATAGTTGCCCCTCCTTGACTAGAGACGATAAAAGAATCTATGGGCAAAGAAATTGACTCACTGACCCATTTTTTTCCAACGTTAGGCATATACTACAAAGAAGGCATATGGAGTTGTGAAAGCAATGAACAACAAAATTATGTCCAAACCCTTTCAGTTTTCCTACATATCAAAAAGGAATCAGGTCTGAATGTAGTGCGAGGATATGAATAAACAAAATATTGGAGTGACCGAGCCTGACTCAGGCTGCCGATGTATGCAAACAGAATCAGGTCAAAACGTAGTTTTATTACAAGAGTTGTAGAAGTGAAAACGAAATTTAATTTTAAAATGATATGATCGAGTCTGACACAGAATGCCTACATATCCAAATGGAATCAGGTCAAAATGTAATTCGATTACAATAAATGACTCAATTCGACGTGGATTGCCTACGTATTTCTGCCATAGGAAATCAAGTTATGGCGTAGCTCCGAATACATGAAAATGATATTTTGGATTTCCTATTATAAATGGGATTGGACCCTACGTGGGTTGCCTACGTGTAATACTGTGGGAAGTCAGGTCAAGCGTTGTTCTGTTACACAAAACCTAACCTAATTGTCTTCAAGCATAGTATTTCTTAATTGCACCCGAATTCATGGGATTTTTGCTCACTCTTCCATCCATTTGTGCTAAGATTAATGCTCCTCCTGACTGGACCCGATGGATCACATATGGAGCTTGCCAATTTGACTAGAACTTTCCTTTAGCTTCCGCTTGATGGAAAAATATCTTCTTTAAGACCAACTGCCCGGTGTGAACTGCTGAGGATTCACTTTATTGTTGAACGCGTTGGTCATACTATTTTGATAAACATGACCATGACAAATTGTGTACATCTTCTTCTCATCAATGAGCATTTGTTTTTCCTGCCTGATACATATCCATTATGCATTGTCTAGCTTGGCTTCCTGGATAATCCTTAAAGAAGGTATCTCGACCTATATAGGTATTACGGCTCCAATATCATACATCAACATGTATGTAGTTAACCTGGTAAACATCCTCGTTGTAGTGCGATAGACAAATGGCAAATGGTAGTTTCTCATGCCATTGCATGTGGTTGTCTACTACATTTCGCAAGTTCCTCTTTATGTTTTTGTTGGATGCTTCAACTGCTCCATTCATCCGTGGCATGTATGCCGTGGAATAGTGATGGTCAATTATGAACTTCTCCCAAATTTTCCTCATGTCTCTTTTGAGATTGGCTGCATTGTCAGTTATAATAGATTCTAGGATCCCGAATCAGAAAATTATGTTGTTATGGAAAGAATTTGCCACCACATTTTTTGTAACAACTTTATATGTTGAAACTTTGACCCATTGGGTAAAATGATCAATGTCCACTAGGATGAAATGATGCTAATTTGATGTGGCCGGTTTTATGAGTCCGATCACATCCATGCCCCAAGCAGCGAACAGCCAAGGAGAACACATCACATTTAGCTCATTTGGTGGATCCTTAATAAAATCCCCGTGAATTTGACACTGATCACATTTTGGCACATAGAAAATGCTATCCCCTTCCATGATCATCCAAAACTATTCAACCCTCAGAATGTTCTTGGCTAAGGTGAAACCATTCATGTGAGGCCCGTACATCCTCGCATGTATTTTTTCCAATAATCTTGTCGCTTCTGAAGCATCCACACATCTTAACAGAACCAAGTCTGGGGTCCTCCTGAATAGGACTTCCACATTAAGGAAGAAGTCATTTTCTATCCTTCTAAGTGCCCGCTTGTGACCGTTAGTAGCATCCTTCGAGAATTCTCTGGTATCAAGAAACCTTTTGATGCCATGATACCAAGGCTTACCATCTGGTTCTTCATCTATGTAAGCAATATGCATGTTGGTACCGGATATCTACCTCAATAGGGTCAATGTAATTCTTGTTCGGGTGTTGAATCATAGATAATAAAGTTGCAAGAGCGTTAACAAATAAATTCTTGATTCTAGGAACATGCCTGAACTCGATCTTGGTGAACTTCTTACACAATTCTTTCCTGCAATGCAAGTACGGAAGAAACTTGATGTTCTTGGTAGTCCATTCTCCTTTGACTTGGTGGATAAGCAAATTAGAATCACTTATGACCAAAAGTTCTTTGATGCTTATATTCGACCGCCATCCTGATCCCAAGGATGAATGTTTCGTATTCTACCATATTATTTGTATACGGGAACCTAATCTTTGCCGAACTTGGGTAATGTTGTCCCGATTCAAAGATTAAGACTGCCGCGATCCTTACTCCCTTGAAATTTGCAACTCCATCAAAGAATATCCTCCATCCTGGTTGAGACTCCGAAATATCTTCTCCAATGAATAGTACAATTTCGTTTAAGAAATATGTGGTAAGTGGCTTGTTTTCTTTGTTTACTGGGTTTTCTGCAAGGTGATCAACCAGAGCTTGTCCTTTAATGAACTTCCGTGTCACGTTTGTCGAATTCACTGAGAAAGATCTGCCATTTTTCTAGCTTTCCAATTGGCACTGTCTTCTGAAAGATGTGATTGAGCGGATCCAGTAAGGGAATCAAGTATGTGGTGTATGTTGATAGATAGTGCCTCAATTTCAGGGCGATCCAAGTTAAAGCAAAAAAGTGCATCAGGTTATGTACGACGTAAATTTCTTGCTCAGATAGTAAATGGCCTGCTCCTTCTTTCTGGTCTCTTCATCCTTCCCCAACACGCATCCAAATGCATTATCTAATATAGATAGATATAGCAACAACAGTTTTCTTGGTTCGGGAGGAACCAATACTGGCGGGCAAGACTGGTAGTCCTTAATTCTATCGAATGCTTTTTGGCTTTCCTCCCTCCATTTCGTGGCGCCATCTTTCTTTAGTAGCTTGAAAATTGGTTTGCATATCATTATTGATTGAATCAACTGATGTAGTTTAGTCTCCCGAGGAAAGTCATTACGTCCTTCTTGCTTTTAGGAGGAGGCAAGTATTGAATTGCCTTGATCTTCGAGGGATACAACTCTATTCCTTTCTTGTTGATAATGAAGCCCAATAATTTTTTGGCCGGAACTCCAAATGCACACTTTGCAGTGTTCAATTTCAAATTGTACCTTCGCAACAATTCAAAGAGCTTTTGCAAGTAGCTTAAATGATCCGCGCCATTGCGTGACTTGATGACGTCATCCACGTATACTTCAATTTTCTTTTGGATAATGTTATGAAAAGGTGTTTTCATAGCCCTCATGTAGGTGGCACCGACATTCTTGAGACCAATGGCATGACCTTGTAAGAATGGACTCCCTATGGCGTGGTGAATTTTGTCTTCTCTGTATCTTCGTCGTGCATCAAGATTTGGTGATACCCGGTGAAACAATCTATGAACCACTATGAATCATGTTTTGCATAGTTGTTAATGAGAATGTGGATATTTGCCAGAGGAAAATCATCTTTGGGACTGGCTTTGTTGAGGTCTAGGTAATCCACACATATTATGATTTTTCCATCATTCTTAGGCATCGTACTATATTGGCTAACCACGTGGGAGAATTTGTGACCCTCACCACATTCGCCTTTATTTTCTTGGTGACTTGTTATTTGATTTTCAGACACTCAGATCATGCTTGAACTTTCTTGTTTTTTGCTTGATTGGTGGTCTGGTAGAGCTGGTGGGCAGTCAATATGAGACAACCTCAAAACTCATCCCGGGCATATGATCATATGACCAAGCAAACACATCAATGTGTTGTTGAAGCAGTTCCACCAATTCTCACTTCTGTTTTACTTTCAAGTGGATAGTAATCTGAGTTTCCTTCACCTTTTCTTCATTTCCCAGATTGATCACCGCTGTCTCTTCGAGATTGGGCTTCTTTTGACTTTCTAACTGTTCGATTTCCAATGGTAGGTTCTCGGCCATCATACTTTCATCATATTCCTCGTAAACCGGCTCATTTTTCAATGGTTTCGTTACATGTCAGAATCCTCGAATGAAGTATTTTAATAATTTGTTCACTGAAAAGAAAATGCGAGTATATATTAAAGTAAAGATAAGTTTGCGTAAAACTCTAGGAAGAACAAAAATTTATTTCATTAAGAAAGAATGTCTTAGCGTTCAAAGAGGTGGTTTAACAAAAAAAGCATCGGCATGATTCAAACATCAATTGATCATGCAATTATCACAATTACTACAAATCTACACAACCAAGACTCCAGGCGAACCAGAGATGGACTAGCTGTCCAGTTCTGCAAAGTCTCTTCTAGTTCGACATCCCTAATGGTCGGTGTTCTGATATCAACTTTACCGCAACATTCCTCGATCATTGCCACAAAAAACCTTCTGATCCCATCGACAATTTTTTTATTTTGCGTTAAGATTTCGCCTTGACTCAAAACATGCTTTGGCACGAAAAATTTCTTTGCAGGGTCGCTGTTATGGACTCCTTCGATTACAGGCTGGTATCCTATACGTATAGTACCCTTCTATTACTTTAGTTGAATTGGCTCAATTATCCCATTTGATTGGGCCCCCAGCCCTGATCCCAGTTATACCCATATTTCATCATCTCCTTGATGGACATCCCTGACCCATATGGCGACTGCGTGTAATGGAACTATTCATTCTTCTCTATTATCACTGTCCACATTATCTGGACGTCATGGAAAGTGACCCCATCTAGTCTCTCTATGAAAGGAACTGCGTGTTTCGAATAAGCCGGAGGACTCAATTCTCCGTGAATCACTGTTTTTTGGTAATCCCATACAAACTTCATGCATTGGTGTAGAGTAGAAAGAACTGCTCTTGTCATCTGTATCCGCGACCTTCCTAGTAGCAGTTTGTAGGAGGACGAGGTATCCATCACTTGAAATAATACCGAGAACTCAACGAGTCCGACCTGCAATGCTAGATTGATATCCCCGATGACATTTTTTTGTGAGCCTTCAAAAGCCCTTACTCTCACATGGCGTTCCTTCACCTCTCTTATATGGATACTTAATTCTCATAATGTGGAGAACGGGCAGATATTCACTCCAAATTCCCCGTCGACCAGATATATGACCTTGTCGCCACACTTGATAATGATGTTCAGAGCTCTGTTGTGATCCACCCCATCCGCAGGAAGCTCATCCTTTCGAAAAGAGACCTTATTAGCCTCCACCATCCTCTCAATAATTGCTGCCAATGCCTCACTAGTGGTGTTTCCTATAATGCTTAATCCACCCAATACCTTTACTAAAATGTCCCTATGGCTGTCAGAACTCATCAGCAAATCCATAACTAATATGTGTGCAGGGGTCTTCTTTAGTTGTTCCTTGACATAGTACTCCTTAACCGGCATCTTCCTCAAGAATTTTGTCGCCTCTGCATTAGTTATGTTTCTCCTTTAGTTCTGCTATCTATTTGGATTTCCCTGGTTAAAATCGTCATGGGTGTAGCATCTTTCCAACCGAGTCATCCTATGAGCTGCCGTAGTTTCTATCATTTTTCCCTTTCCCTTGATTGATAGGCCCACAAAATGCCTTGTAATCATGATTCCAATTATCTTTGACGGCGGTGACGGGCCATGGCTGATATGTATGGACCATTATTGGCGGCTTCAATTGCATTGTGTTTAATGGGGCCACCCAAGTGGCTATCCTTGGTGCTTTAGTGTTTCCAATGGTAACGATGGTTCCTTTTAAATCGTAATCTCCCTCCAGGGTGATCATATTTACCCCTGGGTTATTGTTGTTTGGTAGTAGGTTATGGTTCACATTTTTAGGTGCTGGGGTACATTGGATAGCTTCACTCTTAATCAACATTTCAATCTCGTGCCATAGACCGTAGCAATATTCGATTTCCTGTCCTCGTACATCTGAGTGGTATGCACAATGCTTACTTGCATCAAAGTATTTGGTAGGTTGTTCTGGGATTCTTCCTTCAACAGAAAGTAGCAAACCGGCTCTCCTCAGCCTTTCAAATAATTAGGCCAAAGGTTTTGAAATTGGGGTTAAATTTCTTGGGTTCCGTGTTTTGTAGGTTAGGGCGTGGTCTGGGAGCATAAGCAGGTCTGGTTTGATGAGTGGTGGTTTGAATAAGGGCATATGGGCGTGGTAGGTTTGGTTGTGTATTGGCTCGGGGTGGATTGTAATGTGGCTAGGTATTATAGACTAGAGTATAAGTGGGCTGGGTAGGAGTGTGAGTGTTTGTGGGGTACTGGTTGGCTCGGGTGGGCAAGTTTTGTTGATAGAAAGGGAAAATTGCCGACACCTCTTCCTTCATCTTCTTTGTGCTGCCAATGGAACCGGATTGTACGTCTTTGCTAGCAGCTTGTAATTCGGCCATGGATTGTATTTTCCCAAATTTGATTCCTTCTTCTAAGAAATCTCCCAACTTGACCGATTCGTGGAACTTCTGGTCCATCATTCCCATCATTTTTTCAAAGTAGATTCATTGCTGAGCACCGATGAAGTATTTCGTCAATTCATTGTCATCTAGCGGGGATTGTGCTCTAGCTGCTTCTTACCTCCAACGAAGGGCATACTCCTATAATGACTTAGAGGGTTTCTTCTTTATGTTCACCAAAGCAAATCTTTTTGGTGTAATCTCAGTGTTTAACCTAAAATAATTCATGAAGTCCTCGGCCATATCCTCTCATTCTCTCCAATTCCGGGGATCATGTCTGGTATACTAGGTGAGTGCTTCTCCAGTCAAACTTCTTATAAATAATTTCATTCTTAGCTTCTCATTTCTTCCAAATCCTACTAGCTTGCCGCAATAGGCCCTCAAGTGAGCATGGGGATCACCCGTTCAATTGAAGATATCAAATCTTGGAGGCACGTATCCTTCCGGCATGTCGAATCTAGATGTATGCATAAATCCTCCTAGTCTAAGCTCTCGCTCCCTCGAGCGACCCGCAGGTTCTTCATTTGCTTCATAGGAACTATAGTTGTTCTGACAATGATTAATCTTCTTTAGGTCTTACTTCCTTTTCCATCTCAGCAAACTGATTGATCTTGTAAGGCACCCTGATCGTGATAGGCATAGTGAAAGTTGGTTCTCCTGCACTATATACGGGTGGAACATATCGCTCATGGGTGGAGGTTTGTACCGTGGGTATATACTGCATATGGGTGTTTGCAAAGGTGACATTATCACGAGGGGGAGTTTTGACCAAGTTGGTTGTGGTTGGGGGATTATGCGGAGCTTGAATGTAGTTGGGGACATAAGGCATATGTATTGGAGGGTTTGGTGGATTTGGAGGGGTAACTGGTGGCATAGCTTGAGACATGGCGGGGATTGCGTAGAAGTAGCGATAGTCGGAGTACTGGTAGGTTGCCTGGTTATAAAGGAAAGTGGTTACGGATTGAGTCTAGTGATGGAAAGCGAGGTGGTTGTGGGAGTGTTGTCATGGACAGATGTGCTAGTTCCCGAATTTGTTATACTTCCCCTCTTAACGATCCCATTTGTTGTTCCAATCAAGCGACATATTTATCGTTATGCGTTTGGTCTCTTTCTCTTGAACCCCCTAGGGCGTCAGTTACGGTCAGAGCATTTCCAGCCATGTTATCTGTGGTGTTCATTTTTTTCTTTGGACCTTAGGTTAAACAGTGGCTCAGATAGTTTAATTACAAACTCTCTATTGGGGGCAATAAATAATAAAATAAACTAGCAGAAAAGCAAAAAAAAAAAAAAAGGAGTTAGCTTAGGAAATGAACAAATATGATCACACAGAGCAATTAGTTCACATACTACACAAACACATTCCTAAAGTATTAGAGGGACCTCTCTTTGTTGGAGGTCGGCATACATCATAAGTGTTGACAAAAATATCCAAATTGTTTGACACATTCAGATTCATAGTGAAATTGGTCTTCATTGATAACAAATTTTTGATGGATACAACAAGTGATATGGGAAATGGCGCTATAAAGCTTCCACAAGAGATAGAGAATAAGTTGTCAAATGTTACAACATTACCTCCCCTGAGGTTTTACAAAAAGAGTTATGGGCTTATAAGATCTTCCTTACAGAATTTTAAAAGGAACAAGATGGAAACCAACCAACAACTCAGTAATCCTCCGATGAATCTTTCCCTAGGCTCTCTTCCTCTAGGTCTTCCTTAGTAGCCTCCTCAAACTCTTCCTTGATGTCCTCATGATGATACTCAGGCTCCTCCTCTGGGTCCTCTTCTGCTTCATCTTCAGACTCGATTTGCACATACTCCACTACCTCATTTTAATCATCTTGTGGTGGCAGCATATGGTTGAGGACAACCTGTTGGTACATAGTGGAGGTGACAAGGAAGTGGGGTAAGATCTCGTGCTACACTTGCAAAGTGGCCCTTGAATCTTCAGATCCTGTTAACCTTTATCGGCTAGGCCTGGCCAACTGATCTTCCTCAGAAATCCACACAAAACATATTTTGTCATGCACCATGCATTTTGGCACATACTCATCATGAACAAAGCACTCCATTCATCTTGGAGTCATCTCACTCTTGAAATTGGGATTTATCCATTGTAATCATCCTCTAACAAAGCCATTGGGACCACAAAGGTACATCATTCACCAGACCGAACTGTCTTATAACTCTTAGTAGTGCATAGGGCTGAATTCCTTCCAATCCCATTTGCTCAATGAAATATTTCTACGCCCCTCACAATTGCTCTACCATTCAGCAAAGCTTCCAGTTGATGAAGTCTCCAGTTAGGTAAGTCACAAGATCACGCCATTCTTTTGCCCATGGGGTGCTCCCTAGTGCCTTATTCACTCTTCATGGCTCTGAATCGTATTGTTGGTGCTGGCGAAGTAGTAGATGGTTGGCCCTCTTTGAAAGAAGTGCTTCATTTCCCACACTTGTAGCAACAGGTTGCAACCCTTAAAGAAGTCGTAGCCTGTTGAACATACTGAGAATGTCCTGAACATCTCTGCTAACAACATTGGGATAAGAGTGACTCTCAAGTTCCCCCGAAATGTGATCAAGACAAGAGGTAGCACATTAATGTTGATCCGTCCTTTTCGTTGTGGTAATATCAAAAGTCCCAACAATGCCAAAGAGAAGGTAAAAGGGCGAAGGCTCTCCCACATCTCCGTGTTGCACTGAAACCCCTCATGCTATAGATCATAGCTCTCGAGATGCCTAAATCTATCGAACAGTTGGTCTAAACATATCCACACGTCTTCGACGTTCTTCAAATTACGGCTACTCTTCAATCCCAATGCATTGAGAAATCTATGACCTGACATGATGACTGGCAGTATGGGATTTCGTCCAGTGAACGGCAATTAAGTAAAGCTTATAAACTCTTCGAGTGTCGATGTTCACTCATAGTCGACAAACTTAAAGACTTCCTTGGCCGGATCCCAAAATTCAATCAACAATTTGGTAAGCACTCTATCAACTCGGACATTCATCAAAGCAGTCAGTGCTCCTATGTGTGTCCTAATCTGTCTCCATGCACCCGCCAGATATTCCTCCACCATTGCTTCAGCTTTTGGGGCGATCCAATAACCATGGTAATATCAGGGATGTTGTGGTTGGTTTCCATCTAAATGGAGAGAAGAAAGCTAGGCAAGTGTATTGCTCCGATTTCTTATTGTCTTAATATTGATTAATTTGTCATTTCACGTAAGGCATGCCATTAGGTGCATAAGATGTTGACATTAGGGAGGTTTTCCTACTTGTGGGTCAATGCCAAGGATCAACCCACCTATGTTGTATGTTGCATGAACTCTATTTTCTAAGAATAGTGTGTTCCTAAACTTTTGGATGGGACTGAATAACTGCGAGGCGACATGTCAGTTGACCTCACATTTCGTTCTCTAAAACTAGAGATTTTGTAAGAATGTTCAGAGGGGTGAAAAGACAACCCTCGCGTTATTTATGTGTGATTGTGTACGACCAAGACTCGATCGAAAAGTGCAATGACATTGTGTAAAAGCAGTGACAACTAATTGTGATAAGTCAATGATAATATTTGTGATAAAGCAAGTAAACACATAATTGTGAATTTATGAAAATATGTAAATTTATAGTGAAGTGTTAACAAAACATAATATATATAACGGAAAATGGTAAAATATATCCCTGTACTATCTAAAACAGTTTAAATATATCCTCCGTTATACTATTCATTTGATTAACTCCCCACCGTTATAATATTGGCACAGATTTGCCCCTATTTTAGAGGGAATGCCACATGGCAGCTCAGGAACAACAAGACCCACCCCCAATTTTAAATACCCAACTCTAATTAAAAACCCACCCATTATCTTACGTATTACATGACCCAAAAATTCGTTTCACATCACCCACTACCGTAACTCCTTCTCCTCTTCCGTCACCACTACCATCACCTGCTCTCCTTAAGTATTGTCCAAGTTTCGGTCCATCTTCCTCAGCTTTCAAAGTCCCTTTCCTATCATAATAGAAAGCAAACAACAATAATGAAAAATATGTCAATCGATGACTCAAATTCGAACGAAATTAGAACTTGACAATAATTGAATGACGACAAATTTTTGCACTTTTACAATTGGGGATTTCACGAAACCATTCAATAGTGAAGCATCAAAGAACGAAAATTTATCAATCTTTATCATTCCAATGGCACCTCTTCGATCAAAGCCACTTTCTGTTCAAATTCCAAATGAAGTAGGAGAGCATACCAAAGTGGTTGAAATATGCCAGCTCAAGTTGCAGGTAATGACAAACAATTCATACTCTAATTCTTTAGTCTCCAAATTTCTTCTCTGTTACTTCATTATGAGAAATACATCATGAAGTATTTTTTTTGAAATTAAGGAGATTAGTGTAGGTGGAAGTATTGGCTGAGAGAAAGTATTTTTGATAGTGAAGTATTATTTCTGGAATTGGAGTAAATGGTGGTGGTGAAGCCATCGTCAGGTGAAAACTCTCCGGTGATGGAGATTCTTTTTCTCTTTTTACGTTTTTCGTTTTAAAGATGGTGAAACAGAGGTTTATCGTTAAGTAGGAGAATTGGGTTGGGTAATAGGTAAGATAATGGGTGAGTTTTTAATTAGATTCAGGTATTTAAAACTGGGGGTGGGTCTTTTTTTCATGAGCTGCCACGTGGCATTCCGTCTAAATTAGGGAAAAATCAGTGCCAATAGTATAATGGTAAGGAGTTAATTGAACAAATAGTATATCAAATGATATATTGAAACTATTTTAGATATTACAGTGGTATATTTGACCCTTTTCCGTATAAATAAACATTCCCAAGTATTTAAAATTTAGCCTAAGTCTGCTAAGGTCAGAACCTAAGTTAAACACCTAGCAGAGCTGCCATGTTGTTCCACTCTATTTGCACCGGTCAAAATAAAATACAACTTGTGATTTCTCTGAGGTTAATTAAAAATGAGTCGCCACCTAGCATTTAAAAGGTATACAAAGGTACCTATAAGTCAGTAAAGGTCAACATCTTAATGTTCGCTAAACTAGTGAGAAGGTAAGGATTCTATATATTCTAAGGGGAAGGTGTTAGGCATCCTTTAAACCCTACATTAAAGTAGTTCCTTAAACTTAGGCTAAATATGGGGAAAGAATTATTTATATTCTAATCTTTCAATGGATAAGGTTACTAAGAGGCTCTATGTGAAGGCTTAACTAAAGTGATAAAGTGTTTAGTCTTATTGAAAGATACTTATTTTGAGAATAGGTGTGTAGCTTAGGAAGGAATTTCAAAACTGTGTTGTATTGTGTTTTCAAAATAATGAAAGTTGTTTTAAGGTATGAAAGGTAAAAATACGAGTTTGTATTGATATTCAAAACTTTTATGCGATAGAATACATGTAGAAATATACCTTGGCCATGTTTAGGGACTTGATTGAGCTGGGCCGCTTGACTTCTGAATGATTAGTCCTTCCGAAAATAGGTCTAGAATCAGTTCTATGTGTTTTTCCTTCCAAAATATTTCGTTATATTTGCCTAAGAGGTCAGTCTAAAACTCTTTTGAAAGGTTGTTTTCGCTTATCCTGATTCAATTATGCAAAAGCCTTTAACATAAACTTGTTAGAAAAATGAAATGAGCAAAAGAGAGCTTAATTGATAAAACAGTTGATATATACTCCAGTTTTGAAAATTGTTAGCGCCGTAAAGTGAAAAAGCTATCTTAATTTCCTTTACCTTTTACCCTACAGGATTATTTATACTAAGATCTTCTAAATAATCACTGCAAAGATAAAAATACATAATAACAATGTTAATTTAATAATACAATATATACAAAAATGGGCTAAGAGCGACAGTAATATAAAGTAAAGGAGGGGACCTAGACTCTTGTAATGGGATGACAAGCATCGGGCCCATTTAAATCATCCAACATCAGGCTTCAACAAGTAGTAATGCGACAAGGAAAGTGGCAGCCTAGTTTATTAAACTTGGACGAGAGTTCAGAATGAACTCCATTGACCCGGTGTACTCATGCAAAAGAAGAGGGGAAATTAATTAGTATTTACACATAGTCTAACATAAATGAATCAAGTCAATTATATTTGTGATAATCCTCCAGACATTGGTCAAAGTCAATAGCCATTGGCTATAGTGAACCACATTCCCCTTATAAGTTTCCCTATAACCCCCAGCACATCAGAGTTCACAAGAGTCTCTAGGGCCCAGAGCAGTGCTTGTGCGAGAAAGGGATCCCTTGGCAGTGAAATAAAATCCATAGAGGTTTGAACACAAATATTGACCTAGAGCTTCAACCAACAGTCTGGTCAAATAGACTTAACCAATTCTCACAAGGAAAACATTTAAAACACAGAGAGTCTAAGATAGTGCCTCAAATCATATAAACATGATAACATTTGAAGAACATAGTTACGTAGAAACACAGATAACTCAAGGCAATACACCAGATCATGTCAGTAGAAAATATCATTTTGTGACAGAAGCATTCAACTGAGCAATGTGATATAAATAGCAAGATGCTATACATGCTTTAGATTTCAAGTATTCTAAAAAACTAGTCACTGTTAGAGGCACAACATCATCACATATGGTTATGGGATCTCAGAAATTTTTAAGTGGTTTCAAGGGCTTAGAAGGTAACTTCTAATCACTTTGCATGCAATAACACATACAACCCCATTTGGAATCACGATTTTAAACAATAATGATCAAATAAGAGTCGCACAATAAACTTTTACCAACAATGTACCCCTATAAGCATCCTTGCTATCTTAAAGACGATTTCAAGTTAATCTAAGTCATCTAAGATACTATCCAAAGTTTAGCAAAAGGTAAATACTCAAACATGTACGCATTTGTTAAAGTTCAAAAGAGGCCTGATACTTTCCTAAGGTTAGACAAGTACATTAAATAACACAACTATAACCTTTATCATATGAACATGGTTTCTACACTTAATGAGTCTAAGTCGTCAGAAACTTGATCTAAACGAACCTAAACCAGTTTTAGGGTAGTCACTTAAAAGCTAACAAATACATAAATTAGAAGAATGCTCAAACTTCACAGGATAGCCAGCAGCCTAGGCTAAGTATTGTTAAGCTTACAGTTAGTTTCACAAGAGTCATGCTAGATAGAGAATAAGGAAAAGCTATAGAACAAGACAAGGTGAACTTCATCAGATTATTTTGAACTTAAACAAGTAAAACCTTATAGGAATGGTATCTACAACAACAAGACAGTCTTGTGACAATATGGAGTACCATCTCTAGCTAATACAAACAGAGCAAACATGTGACTTAAAATTAGTAGGGTTTAACCAAAACAAAACAAGATCAGTGTTAAAGCCATGAAATATAATATGCTAAGTAGATAGATCTCATAACATGCTTCATATCACATTGATACTAACAAGGTAGGAAAACTCGACTGTCAACGAGAACTTTCCATTAGTATATATCATAATAGTTGAGTATAAAAATTATTAGGTTGACATACACAAATTAAGGAATTGAGGTGAACGAAATAGAATCATATTGACCTTCCTTCGGACAGCAAACCAAGCTTATGACTTTAGATGCCAAGGATTTGTACCCAGAGCTCAAGAATAATTAAACACGACCAGAAAATAAAAGAAAGAAAAAAAGACTACTGCATTACTCACTATGATTCCTCATTGGTAAGGGCATTAAAGCTTGGTATTTATAGCCAAAGAATAGAGGCTTTTGGGTTTAAGATTTTTTATTTTCACATTCAAAAAATAGAAGACAAGAAACAATGATGAAAATATTGATGATATACATGATGAAGTCAGAGGAATAAATTTTAAAATAAGAGGGGAAAGGCAAAGGTTTTACCCTCTAAAAAATTATGAAGAACTAGCCGTTGAAGCCTTTTGACCTCCGGACACAACTTTTACTCAAAGGTCCTTGCGTTTGACCTGTGGATCCTCAGAGTTCATGCTGAGGTCGGAGAGTTCTTCGAATCTAATTCGTATCGGAGGTTCATGCAAGGCTTTAAAGGCAGATTTGAACGAGGGAATATGGTGACAAAGGCTTGATAATTTCATCAAGGGATGTGAAGAAGAGAATCTAGAGATTTCATATTTTGGGCTAGGGTTTCAAAATTTTGGACTTGAGTGGTGATGAGAGGAAGTAGAATGTTTGGGCGAGATTGTCAGCCATTGAGTGATGAGTGAGGTTTCACAGTAGTATTAGAGTGACCTTGCACCAATTAGTTATAGGGTTCAGGGATTGGCAGATGTTAGAGAGGACAACATAGATGAGAGAATAGGGAAATGAGGGAGGCTAGTGGATGGATGAAATGATTAGTGTTTGAGGGTGATATACATTTAGAACTTGAGAATGCATGTGGACCGTTGGATTAACTAGATCGATGACTCGGGATTTTTCCGACTAATAATAAGAGATAAAATAAATTCGGAGAATTAAATGGGAGTCTTGGATTAATATGGGTGAAATTAAATTTTAAAGGAAAAGCGCAATTAATCTGGACAACTGATAAATATGATCAAAGGTCCATGAGAGGTGCATTTGTTTTGTGAGTGTCTTTTGAGATGCTGACGTGGCAAAACGTGATTGGTGGTGGAGGTATGGCATAGATTGCCAAGTGAGAGGAGTTGCTGAATTGGCCCTGGGCCTGGACGGGTCAGGGGCTCTATTTGGGCCAATTTTGTGGACTTTTGATAGGAATGGCTGAAAAAATAATATTAAACCTATAGCCATCTAAATTAAATTTTATCAATTGCAAGTATAAAATATTTAGATCTAACACCCTTTTAATTATAGTTAATTTAATTGAACTTTTTTAATCCAAATAAGACATAATAAGTATAATTAATAAATTACTATATGTATGTGTATTTGTAAGCTAATTTCACATTATCAACAATAATTAATATCTTATAGCTATATTAAAAATCACAAAAGGGTTGATTGATAATCAATTAAAATAATTAAGGTGATATAACCGTAATTATTTTATCGTTAAATTACTTTATGGCACATTATTGATATTAATAACTATTATCGCTGTTATTATATTTTTTAAGAAAAATAGGTAACTTGAATGATAATTTTAATAATATTTTATTACGTAATTGTTGATCAAGAAGCGCAATAAATTAATTAGAAAAAAAGAAGGGCCAAAATGGTCGTCAATAGAGGCTACTGACCTTACATCACTCCGAACGACTTCGTATTGTTAATCCATGTGTCTCATGCATCATGTATCTATTTTCTTACCGTGCAACGCTATAGATGGCCAAGCATGCACTTATAAGTGCATACCACTCATCGGTTGGGCAGATATTACCGCGTTTTATATGGCCGGGCAGTTTATTATGGGCTTACCTCACTAAGGGACTTGATATGATACTATATGACCCCATAGAGCGGCCCAATTTTACTTACAAGCATATATTTATGGCTATGTCAGTTGTGCACCCTCAAAGTCCTTTTCTGAGTTACAGGTTGATTTGATCCCTTTTGCTTTGGTTTTAAATCACTTATTTACATGTTTTACCTGCCTACATATTCAATACATCTTTCGTACTGACGTTCCTTCTAGGCGCTGTGTTCTTCCCCCCAGGTGCAATTGACATACCTCCTCAATAGGGTACCTATTTCTAGTTGTTGGTTATCGCTCTCCCCTTCTATGGAGTTGCTGTGCGGAGTTAGTAGGCGCTATTCCATATGCATATAGCTGTTTTGGGTATGTCGGGGCCCTATCCCAACTTAATCACACATATTAGTACTCGTAGAGGCACACTGACTAGAGGTTGTTGTATATATGTTTTGTGCGGCCATGTCGACCCTTGTAATTTGTTGATATACTCATGATGGCCTCCCCGGCCTGAGTTTATGTAAATATGTTGTGTTGGGCCTTTTTTCTGCATGCAAGTTACCATTGCTTTCTACCTTATAATTGTCATTAGGAGGCCTTGCTGGCCTAATTTGCGTATTGGTATTCAGGTACTGTAGTTGGTTCGCTCGGGCCTTGGGGTGCCGAGTGCCGACCACACCTCCAAGGCTAGGGTGTGACAAACTTGGTACCAATGCAGGTCTATCCTACGGAGTATGCAAGCCGTGTCTCCTTCCTTCGTGATCTAGATTGTGCGATATAGGCGAGTCATAAGAAAATTTATTCCTAATACTATTTTCCCGTTGTGAATTGCAGCGATGCCTATAAAGAGAAAGATCCTTGTTAGTAAGAGTGTGGGCACAGCTGTAAGGGTAGACGCTAGACCGACATCACACGTAGTACAGGTCAAAAGGATACGCTAGTTGTAAAAGGAGGCATGAGTTACATATTGAGTTAGACCTGCCGAAGATCATGGTTTCTATTGAGGAGGATTTGTCCTAGGATCCATATTAGTCACCTGTTCGAGCAATTTCGATTCCTCCAACAGCAGATGGGGTGAAAGGACTTCCGACCTCACAAGGCCCTTAGTTTCATTATCGGGGCTCGTTGATCATGTTATGAGGGAAGCGGTGTAGGGATTGGCACAATCGTGTGCCCCTTAAGATCAACACTATGTTAGGGTATTTACGGACACCAGCTCTTCCGAGGTGCCGAATAGTCCACAATCTTGGGAGTCCATCAATCAAGGTTCGCTCGTGTATGTCATGAGATATGTAGAGGAAGAGGAGAGTAATCGGCCCAAGAGGATGAGGTTAGCTAATAAGGATAGGAGGATTCAGCTTTGAACCGTATCTGATCGAGGTTCTCATATAGGGCCGAGGCAGGAGGGTTACAGGTACATTAATCCCTCTGTTGAAATTGCCTATATCTATATATACTTATGAACCCAAGAAGGAACTTATTACTTTTTATACGAGAACAAATTTTATTCTAGTAGCAATAGCCCGTGACTGTAAAGGAGGGACTAAAGTAGAAGTAACGGGACCGCAACACTGCTCTAGCAGGCTAATAAGACATGGAATTTAACCGATGAATGATTAATTCACAGTTCGAATCTCCCTTTCTGAGATTGTATTAAGGAACCCCAAAATTACATTATGTTGAGTTATTTAGTTGGGAGTAAGTTAGGCATTTTGTTTAACTCTTTATGTGAGAAACTGTCACGATCGAAATCCCACTACAAGGGTCGTGATGTCACCAAGTCTCTAAGACTAGGTAAGCCTATCATATATTGATGATAATAAAAATATAACAACTACAAATTCAACGAGAGCTGCGACATATGATAATACTACCAAACGTGGATACAATAATCAACTTTCAAATAACCTGTCATACATAGTCATCAGCTCTAAATGGAATACATAACAAGTCTCGAAGAGTACAACATATTTTGGAATACATAACCATTAGAAATACAGTAAAGAGGGTGACTCCGAGGTTTGGGAATAGAACGACAAGGATACCTTGAAGTCTCCAATAAGCACAAGCACTCCTCTCTAGCGATCCGCCCGATCCGAAGTACCTGGATCTGCAAAAAATATGCAAAAGCTTAGTATGTCTACACCATAGTTGGTACCCAGTAAGTATTAAGACTATCCTCGGTGAAGTAATGACAAGGTTCAAGTCATGAGATACTTACTAGTCAAATAATATGTGCAATAGATCAAGAGAAACTGTCAATACAATATACAACAGAAACAATATCAACAACCTCTTTCGAACACGTGATAATAACTCAAACAAGTAAAAGTTCAGCTTGACGATATGCCATCAAATAGTAACACAAACATATAGCACCTTGTACCCACAATTCTGTCATAATAACAATAGCCACTCGTATCACTCAGCCTAACAATAACAATATCCCACCTTGTCTCTCCCTCCAGACAATAATAATATCCTGCCTTGTCGCTCCCTCTGGCAATATAACAACATCCAGCCTTGTCGCTTCGGTTTAATTATGTTCCCATCACAAGAACCACAACATCAATCACAATCGCACGGCGGAAACCTCGTGCCAACACCCCCAATCGATCCGCTCAACATGTCCACATGTGCCACAATATCATAAAACAATAATACCAAAGTTTCATAAAGAAATAAGCTCACAACTAATCAACAAAGTGCACAAGAACATGACATTAGCATAAAAGTGCGGAGGGGTGTTCAACAATTAAAGCAAGACTATGGCTAAGTCAAATATAGAAATCATGATCATGTAATCACAAAGTGCTTTAAGCATGTTTCATAAAAGAACATTATTAAATTAAGACATATTAAAAGCCTACGGTCTAATTCGTTAATAAATCACACATAGCACCCGTGTACATGCTCGTCACCTCATATACACGTTGCTTTTCACATAACACGGTAAACAATTAAGGCCAAATCCTAAGGGGTATTCCCCTACACAAGGTTACGAAAGATATTTACCTCAAAAAAGCTAAATCAATGCTCTAAAAAGCTCTTGCCTCTCAAATCAGCCTCCGAACAGGTCAAATCCAGCCATAAACAACTCAATAATATCAAACACAACTACATAAATAGATTCCAATTAATAAAGCTCCGATCTTTATGAAAAATCAAAACATCAACCAAAAATTCAACCCATGCCTGCCTCCCGGAACCTAACAATTGTCACAAATTCTGAACACCTATCTGAATACGAGTCCAACGATACAAGTTTTATCAAAATCCGATTCCGAATCAGGGTTCAAATCCCTATTTTTTATTTTAGAAAGTTTTGCCAAAATCCCAAATTTCTTCACTTAGATTCATTATTTAGATGCTAAAATAAATGATGGAATCACTAATAATAATCAAATCTGAGTCAAAAACACTTATCCCAATACAAAACGTGAAAATCCCCTAAAGAATCGCCCAAATCCGAGCTCCCAATCTCTAAATATGATAAAAATACTCAATCCCTCCAAATAGAGTATTTAATACATCTGCACTATCATACAGCTAAAGCCCAACTCTTGCCCAGCTGCTGCCCCTTCTTCGCGAACATGAAGCCCAGTCGCGAACGCCATGCCTACCATTACCGAGCCTATGCGAATGTGGTCCCCCACCCATGATCGTGAAGGCTAAAAGCCTGACGAACCTATCCGGCCTTTCGTTCAATGCGAACACGATGACCAAGTTGTGAACCCGAAGGCCACTGCCACCATTCTCTGCGAACCCGAACAGCTCCATCGCGTACGCGAAGAGCAAGTTCCACTGGTCATCAAAACACACTCCGCGATCGCGAAGAGCAACAAAACACCAAAAAATCAGCAACTCCCAACATAGGTGAAATGGTCCGAAACTCATCCGCGACACACCCGAGGTCCCGGGACCCTGCCCAATCACACAACCTATCCCAAAACATAACACGGACATACTCTGTGCCTCAAATCAGACAAAATAATATCAAAACCACAAATCACACCTCAATTAAAATATAATGAACTATTTCAAATTTCCACAAACTTACGCCGAACATGCCTAAAGAACTCGAAGTCACCTCAAATTTTACACACAAGTAATAAATCGCTATACGAACCGATTCTAAGGTTCGAAATCCCAAACAAACATTGATAACCATATAGTCAACCATGGGTCAAACTTATGAACTTCTAAACTTTGAAATTACCGACTTTCGCCAATAAGAGCCAAAACAATCGAGGAACCTCCAAATCCTAATCTGGACATGCGCCTAAGTTCATTGTCACCATCTAGACCTAATTGAACTATCAAAATTTTGATCCGAGGTCAAATACAAAAGATCAAACTTGGTCAACACTTGCAACTTAAGCTTCCAAATGAGCAACTAAGTGTCCCAATCAAATCCAAAACCTTCTCGGAACCTAACCAACCACCACCGCAAGTCATATACTAAAAATTTGACATAGGGGGATCATTGAATAGGGAAATGGGGCTTAAATGCACAAAACAACCGGCCGGGTCATTACATCCTCACCCTCTTAAACAAATGTTCGTCCTCGAACGTGCCAAGAGTCGTTCCAAAGCCATTAAATTACTGTATAAACTCACCATACACATACACATGGGTGATCCCACGTCACCTCAATCAGTATAAGCCCGCCGACACAACCTAATTGAAGACTCCTTCTACAACTTTAGTCCATAAACCTTAGAACTCAATCTCTAACATCTAGAATTCCTTATAAGACCGGATTCTCGCATCTATACACTGTATAAGTCTAACTATGCCGCATCTAGACGTAACCATATTCCAAGATATAATCACACGATATACCACATAACTCATGTACTTATATTAAAATCTTCTTATCACAATAGCTGCTCGTTACTAAACCTGGTACCGATAAACGACCTCATATAATATGAAAGCTTGTTCCAAACCTTCACAACATCGCTAATGATGTAAGAAACATGTAGAAACTCATAACCACTCACCCAATAAACAAGTTGTGGAGTTCTCTCGCCCGACAAGAATCAATATCAAACTCTAAGTTGATTAATGACATTCTTATCTATATATACCTTATCCCAGTCCGATTACACTAATTCTAGGTTCAATGATCTCATCTAATCCAGTACAAGATATTTTACCAAAAACCCACACCAAATTCCACCTAGTCACATATGACAAATTTTATAATCAACAAGCAACAAATCGAATATAGCTGAAAATGGAAAGAGAACCAAATAAGAGAACTATCCGACAAGTCCAATAGGTACAATCCCAAAAATTCTATATTATGAATCCATCCCACAAGGGAAAAGCAAAACACACGAAATAACACGCAAGGATTCTCATCCTACCATAACCCCACTACGGTATGTTGTTGGTCCAAACATATCGATCCATATGGAGTACCGATCGAGCCATAATGCTCACAATCGAAAACCACATGTGTATGAACCGCGAACGCGCAAAATGTACGTCCATAGCCATATAGAAGTGGATAGCACAATATACTACCGATAGAAAGAGCAAGACTAAGGTGCAATAAGCATCTCAACATCCCAAGAGCCATCTTGCTACAAATCTCGCCTCTTGGACTTAACAGAACCACATCATACGTGTGAATAGCCAAGCATTCTTAATACCGGTCATAGCATAAGAAAGAAACATATAATAAAAATAAGGATACAGATAACATCCTTTCCGCCTAGTGGCACATCCAGAGCAAATATGCATAAGAGCCAGCAAACCTGATTTAATGTCGGATATGAATTCTCATTAGGCCTACCAATGGGCCCCCAAATCAATCTGAACAATCCTAAAATAGGTAAATAACCTTCAAAAAGTCCATAGTAACCAATCCATAACACACACCATCAACTGTCTAACTCTTAACATATCTTTATAGTCCACAACCAAGGAATAGTCTGCCTCTGAGAACATCCAGCCTCCAAACCTCAAGAGTATATGAATCTCCATATCTGATTCCACCTCCACCATTCAATAACTGAGACACCACTCATACACAATCATTTCACAGAAAATACCAACAAAAATATTCTACACCATGTAACAAAAACCTGACACCACCAGTTAATATCTATGCGATTACCGTTATACTAGTCAAGCATTCGCAAGCCAAAAACACAATGTGTCCCACATCCTTCTCAGCATATACAAGGTAGTATCAACATCCTCTAAACATCTTAAATCTCCCATAATGTCTAGAACTCATGAACTCCCTTTAAAAATTTAACTGCAACCTTGCCCGTGAAATCTTAATTCCACACGGTGCACCACCTCCATCATGCTATCATATGAAACACGAGGATCTCATTCTCAACTCTGAATCACAAGTAGGATAGACATCCCATCAACCAAAAACCTTACACTAACTCAATCCCGTAGAAGAGAATCACAATACATAACAGACTACCCATGCCAGTAGAGCACCTCAATCGCTAGTCCTGGCCAAACCATCCCAAACTCTTCGGAACCCACTTTGCACAAAATAATAATCATCAGAACTGATTTCCCTCTGACTTAACCTAGTCATGCAGACTTACAAACCCGAAGGTAACTCATTCTGTAATGCTTGTTCTGAAGAGACCTTCTGCGAATCTGAAGTCGTTTTCTTGTATCACTATAATACTGCCATGTAAAGTCAATAATGATATAGAAGTACCGCAAGTCTAGACATCATCTAGTACAGATCACTAATCCTAGCCACACACAAATCCAAAAGTCCTTAAATACCATATATGAATCATGAACCCATTAGGACCTTCTCGATAGACATCCACTTAAATCTCGGCAACCCGGCATAGTAAACGTCACGGTCTTAGCGTGACAGTCAAGAATAACATGACACAGAGATAGCCAATCCATACCCAAAATCACATCCAAAATCCACCATATGAAGCAACAAAAGATCGACCCTAGTATCATAGCCCCCATAGTTACCAAACAAGAATGATTGACAGGATCTACCACAATAGAATCATAAATCGGTGTAGGCACATACATATGAGTATCCAGAGAATCACAAGACATATTAAAATATGAAGCAAAATAGGATGACACGTACTAATAAGTAGAACCCGGACCAAATATAATGGATGCATCTCTATGATAGATAGGAAAAATACCTGTAATGACAACATCTGATGCAATAACCTCAGTCCTACCAGGGAAAGCATAACAATGGGCCTGGCCTCCCCCTCTAAGACGTCCTCTACTCGCATGACCCCCACCATTAGCTGGCTATGCAGGTGGAATAGCAATTGGAGCGGAAACCATAGCTTGAGTACCCTGGTGAGGTACATCCATCTAGAGTCTGGGACAATCTCTCACCTGGTGCCTAGAATCCCCACACTCAAAACAACCTCTATGCCGACATGGCTGCTGGGGCTGAGTCTCCCTAGGACGAGTAGAGTAACCACTATGAGAACCTCGTGCAGAAGGTGCAATGAAGGATGGCTGCCCTATACGAATGCTCTAGAAACCATGGCTAGCTGGAGCATCACGTGAGACTTGAAGTGCAAATTTAACTGGTCGACAGGCAAAACCTCTACCACGGCGCGTCCTAGCGCAGAATAGAAACCACTAAATCCTGCAGAACCCGAGGCTTATTAGCCTCCCTATCCTCCTCTCCTAGCCGCGAATATGCTCTAACCTCCTAGATATCTCCATAAGCTGATGAAATGGAGTCTCTGTCTTCAACTCCTATGTCATCCCAAATCAGAGGTTGTAGCTGAGTCCCTCTATAAATCTACGGACTCTCTTCTATTAGTGGAAACCAACGCATGTGCGTGATGAGATAACTTTGTAAATCTCATAGCATACTCAGGCACAGTCACTCGTTGTGCAACTCATCCCTGCAGGTCTATGGAATAAACTCTCTCAAGAAAAGATCAGAGAACTAGGGCTACGTAAGTGGTGTTGCTCTAGCTAGCCTACTCGTCTCATAAGTCAACCACCATCTGTACGTTAATCCCATCAACTGAAAAGTAATATGTCACGACCCAAAATTCCACTGGAGCCGTGACAATGCCTAACACCACTTGCTAGGCAATCCAATAATTTCACAATAACAACAAACTCAAATAACATAACTTAATAATCTCAACAACGAAATAATCATGAAATATCTAAAATAGAAACAATAAAAGCAACTATAACCATTGCATGATCTAGTGTCAACGAGCACATGTGCACAACAGAATCTCAAAATAAAGAGTCGAATCCTCACTAAAAAATGTCTGAATGATAGAACAGTGATCGGAAAATTAAACAAAAGAGAACTTCAAGGTCTGCCAAAGATATAGCAGCTACTTCGTGGTCTACACAAGCTAGATCTAATGCAAACTCTAGCAATCACAATGCCGAATAGTACCTAGATGCACATTAAGTGCAGAGTGTAGTATGAGTACAATCGATCCTATGTTCTCAATAAGTAACAAACCAAACATCGGGCTGAATGAAATGACAAGCTTGGAAGAGTTCAGTGTCTAACACCAATAATCAACAATAACACATGATATAATGATGACAGTAATAGAAAACAACTTAAGAAATATCATTTTCAATGGACAAGATGCTAACAGGAGCAGATGAGCCAAAAACTGGAAAGGAAATGACTACACTGGAGCAAAGGAGATGCAGAATTGTTACCAGTCTCCCTTATGCACCGGATAATACCATTGCCACTCCACTACTATATGGCATACTCTTGATAGTCATCTTCCATTTTGCTTTCCTCGCAAAAGCCAAAGCAAAATTGAAGATTTTTATTCTTTGCTATATAGTAAATTCCGAAGAAGATTTCAATAATTTGTTTTGAGATAGAACCAATTGTATGAGAAGGAACACTCACCCAGTAGAATTAGGAATACTTGTACTTTTTTGTATAGTTGACCTAAATTCACTACTCATCATTTTTGTATATGACTGTCGATCCATGTTATAAGATCGACAGCCATTACATCACTATAGGTCTAACTCACCTTAGCTATCTAGGTACAGTTGGTCACCAAATGTGGGTGATCAAGGATGTACACCTTCCCTATATGGAGGTCAGGTCGATGCCCCCCTCCATCATTGTACTTTCTACTATTATATTTATGAAAAAAACAAAGTCTTGATTCGAAATGCACAATTGTTGATAATCCATGATAATGTCTGAACGTTAAAGGAGTGTGTATGACATATGAAATACGGCCGAAGTGCCAAGGACGAAATTACACATGTGGCCACTACTGCCAATGAAATGAAAAGATGTGTGAAAGATTATGAAATGAACTGTAACTCTTTTTTATAATAGATATTTTGGGAGTATCGTTTAGTCACCGAGGAAGGGTAGGTTGAATTAACCTAACCCCAAAACTACACGTGCCGGTGTAGGAGTGATTGAGGGGTAAATCCCTGTATTTATATGTTGAGATTATTCCCTTTAAATGGGATGAGATTGATGTGTTGAGATTGTTCCCTTTAATTAAGATGAGATGATGGCTAGCGGAAAGTGATGTCGATCCACACGGCATTGTGGTGAGACGGTTTGGCCGATCAGACCGAGATCCGATGCCGTGCCGTGCGTATGGTGGTGTTGTGATGGGATGTCTTGAGGTGAGATGGCTTAGCCGATCAGGTCGAGATCGGACTCCGTGCTAATAACACAGTGGTATATCAGCACTAAAGATCTCCCAACTTAGAAATATTGGAATTTACTTGAAATTTATCTTTCTCTTAACTTGACACTTTAATATTGTTTGAGACTCTCATTAATTCCATGTTTCTTTCTCATTTTACTGTTGCTCGTTCTATTGAGAGGGTGTTTAGTCTTACATACTAGTATTATTCCATATGTACTAACATTCCTTTTTCCGGGGTCGCTGCATCTTTAATAAATGCAGGTGGTTCCACAGTAGGCGACATCGATCAGTGATAGCAGTGCACCCTCTCCTTAGCTGACTTGGTAAGCCCCACTTCGTATCGAGGTCTTGTATCTTTTGTTCCTTACATATAGTGTTTTTGAGGTATAGCCAGAGCCTTGCTGCCAGCATCAGCATACTACTCTTTTATATCCATTAGAGGCTATATAGACATAGTTTGAGTTGTATCTTGGTTTTAGGAAAGTTAAACTAAAGGTGTTGTATTTGTATCACACGTTTCCCCTTGTAAACTATTAATGTGTAATGTAATATATTTTTTGAAATCTCGGTCGAGCGCCGATCGCGCTCCCCAATGTCAGGGCGTGAAAAATATAAATCACAATACGGCTCTATGGCCTACATCAATCATCAACCGCTCAAGTCTCAATGGCTCATGTCTCACAGAACTCAGCCCAAACAGTATCACATAAAAAAAAAGCACCAGCAACACGTGATATGACATTTAAAGAATGTACAGATACCGAAAATAACATGCGGATGAAAACTTATGATAGAGAATAAGACTACAATCAAGGCAAACAGATCAAAATAGCAACAATTGCCCGATCATGTCCCAACAGGTAAGCATATATCTTAGACATGATCCTTAGCATGATTAATAGCTCAAGTAATCATACAAGTAGAGAATGAAAACACGGATATAACGAGGCATGATAGAAAACAAGTCCCATAGTAGCCTAAAGTCTACCCGGATCATGAATATCCTGGTGTATGCACACATGTCCATCACCTAGCATCCAACACATGTCAACTATTATAGTCCACGGGGATAATTACCCTCAAACCATGTTTAGATATGTTGCTTACCTAAAAACGCATGAATAAATATTCCAAAAAGCCCTTCCCACTCGAATCGACCTCCGAGAGACTCGAATCTAGTCAAAACAACTTAATATCATCAATAAAAGCCATATGAAACAAGCCCAAACGATAAAGCTAAGATCTTGATTCAATTATGCAAAGTCAACCCAACAAGTCAAACCCCAGCTCACACCCCAGAACCCGACAAAACTCAGAAATTCCAAACACCCATTCCAACAGGAGTCCAAATATATGTGTTTCATCCAATTCTGACCTCAAATCAACCCTCAAATCATCAATTTTTACTTTAGATAAGTTTTTATCAAAATTCCAAATTTCTTCTCTTAGATTCACCACTCAAACGGTAAAATCAAGGATGTAATCATGAATAGTAAACAAATTCGAGTAATAAATACTTACTCAAATTTAAATAGTGAAAATCCTCTCCAAAATCACCCAAATTCGAGCGCTATCTCAAAATGTGATAAAATAACCAAAACCCCCGAAATAGAGTACTTAATTGATTATGTCCAGTTATACCCTTTGCGAACGCGGTAGCATGCATGAAAGCACGAAGACCAAATGCAGGCCATCCCCCCAGCTGGACTTCGTCTACGTGAACGTGAAGCCCAGGTCGCGAACGCGAAGGCCACTGCCAGACATGCTTCGTGAACGCGACAACCCCTCACAAATGCGAAGAGAAACCATCAACTGCCACCAAAACATTCTTTGCGATCGCGACACAGCATCTACGATCACAAAGTACACCAGAACAACAGAAAACCAACAATTTCAAAACAAACGAAATTGGTCCGAAAACCATCCGCAACACACCCAAGGCCCCCCGGGATCCCGTCCAAACAAAACAACCAATCCCAAAATATAAAATGGAGCTACTCGAGGCCTTAAATCACACAAAACAACACCGAAACAAACATATTCTGAACCCGATATCAACAAATTCAACTCTCGGTCAAATCTATGAACTATTCAAACCTTTAACTTTCTAACTTTCCCAGAATCAAGCTAAAATAACCTAGGAATCTCCAAATACGAACCTACGCCTATGTCCATATTCACCATACGAACATGTTGGAACCATCAAAAACATCATTCCGAGGTCATCTACATAAAAGTCAAACTCCGGTCAACCCTCATAACTAAGGCTTCCGACCTTTAGACTAAATGTCCCAATTCAATCCAACACTCCCCTAAAACCAAACCTCCCACCCCCGTCACATAATGACAATTACCCATATGTAAAACATCAAACAGGGGGGACGAGGCTAAGATACCAAAAATGACTGGCCGAATTGTTACGTTCTCCCCCTCTTAAGCAAAGTACGTCCCCGAAAGAGTCTAGTGTCATACCTGGGGTATCATAAAGGTAAGGGTATCTACTCCGCATCTCCTACTCAGTCCAAGTATCCTCCTCTACCGGCTTACCACTCTAATGATCCTTCATCGATGCTATATTCTTCTACCTCAACCTTCAAACTACAGGTCCAAAATGGCCACCGGCTCCACATCATAAGTCGAATCCTCGTCCAACAACATCGTGCCAGAACTTTAATACATATGATGGATCACCATAATACTTCCGGATCATGGAAACATGAAATACTGGGTGAACTCTCGATTAACGAGGTGGCAAGGCAAGTCTATAGGCTACCTCTCCAACTCTCTCTAGCACCTCAAAAGGACCAATAAACAAACGGCTCAACTTGCCCTTCTTCCCGAACCTCATCACACCCTTCATGTGCAAAACATTTAGTAGAACCTTTTCACCCACCATATATGCCCCGACACAAGCCTTCCTGTCAGCATAACTCTTTTGCTTGGACTGTGCCGTACGAAGCGGCTCCGTAATCAACTTCACATTCTACAAAGCATCACGAACCAAATCAGTGCCCAACAACCTAGCCTCCCTAGGCTCAAATCAACCAATTGGAGAACGTCATCGCCTCCCATATAAGGCCTCATATGGAGCCATTTGGATACTTGAATTATAGTTGTTGTTGTAGGCAAAGTCTACTAAAGTCAAAAACTAATACCACTAACCCCCGAAATTAATTACACAGGCTCGTAGCATGTCTTCAAATATCTTAATAGTACACTCGGACTGCCCGTCTGTTTGGGATGAAATGTCATACTCAGCTAGACCTGGGTGTCCAACTCACAATGCACCGCCCTCTAAAAACTGCAATATAAATTGTGTGCCTCAATCCACGATAATAGACACAGTCACACCAATAATCTCACGAAATAAATCCAAGCCAGTTGCTCTAAATAGTAGGTAGTCATGACTGGAATGAAGTGTACGGACTTGGTCAACATGTCTACAACGAACCACACCGCATCAAATCTCCTCAAGGTTACTGGGAGCCCAACTATAAAATCCATGTTGATACGCTCCCACTTCGACTCTAGAATATCTAGCCTCTAAAGCAAACCACCCGGTGTCTGATGCTCGTACTTCACCTGCTAATAGTTCAAACACCGAGAAAGTACTCAACAATATCATTCTTAATCCTCTGCCACCAATAGTGCTACCTCAAATCACGGTACATCATCGCGGCACACAAATGAATGGAATACCGCAAACTATGGGCCTCCTCAAGAATCAGCTCTCGTAACCCATCCACAATCAGAACACAGATCCGACCATGAAGCCTCAATTCCCCATCATAACAAATAGTAACCTCCATAGAATCACTGTGTTGCACGTTGTCCCATATGACAAGCAAGTAGGATCATCATATTGATGAGCCATGATGCGCTCAAACAAGGACGACCGTGATACAATACAAGCAAAAACCATGCTACGCTATGAAATATCCATCCTCATGAGCTTGTTGGCCAAAACATGAACTTCCAAAGCTAACGGTCTCTCCCTAGCTGAGATAAAAGCAAGACTCCCCATGCTCTCAACCTTCCTACTCAAAGTGTCGACCACCACATTAGCCTTTCTAGGATGGTAAAGAATGGTGATATGATAGTCCTTTAGTAGCTCTAACCACCTCCGTTGCATCAAGTTCAAATATTTTGGCTTAAATAGGTGCTAGAGACTCTTGTGATTTGTAAATACCTCACAAGACAGGACGTAGATATAGTGCCAACAGATCTTGAGCGCATGAAAAATGGATACTAACTCCAAGTCATGCATTGGGTAGTTCCTCTCATGGGGCTTCAACTGATGGTTAGCATAAGCAGTCACCCTAAATTTCTTCATCAATACACACGCAATGCCAACCCATGAAGCATCATAATAGACTACATAAGAACACGATCCTGAAGGAAAAACCAGAACTAGAGCTGTAATCAAGACAGTCTTGAGCTTTTGAAATCTCTCCTCACACTCATCAAACCACCTGAATGGGGCACCCTTTTGTGTTAATCTAGTCAATGGGGTTTCTATCAATGAAAATCCCTCCACAAAATGGCAACAATACCCAGCGAACCCAAGCAAACTTTTGATCTCTATAGTAGTACATTGTCTAGGCCAACTCTGAATTACCTCAATTTTCTTCGGATCCACCTTAATCCCTATAGTAGATACTATATGACCCAAGAATGCTGCCAAGTATAACAAAAACTCGCACTTGGAGAATTTAGCATATAGCTTCTTCTCCCTCAAAGTCTGGAACTCGATCCTCAAATAATGCACATGATCTTCCTGGCTGCGAGAATACACCAATCTATCATCAATAAACACAATAGTGAAGGAATCCAGATAAGGCTGAAATACGATGTTCATCAAGTGCATGAGAGCTATTGGGGCTTGGTTAACCCAAAGACATTATCAAGAACTCATAATGGCCATAACGGGTCCTGAAAGCCGTCTTAGGTATACCTAAAGCCCCGATTTTCTACTTATGGTACCCTGATCTCAAATATATCATTGAGAATACCCTAGCACCCTGAAGCTGGTCGAATAAATTATCAATACGCGGTAAGTGATACTTGTTCTTGATAGTAACGTTGTTCAAGTGACTGCAGTCAATGCACATTCTCATAGAACCATATTTGTTCCTCACAAATAGTGCCGGTGCACCCCCTGTTGATACACTAGGCCTGATGAAACCTTTATCAAGCAATTGCTGTAGCTGCTCCTTTAATTCCTTCAACTTCGCTGGTGCCATGGGATACAGTAGAATAGAGATGGGCTGAGTGCCCATCACCAATTCAATACCAAAATCAATATCCCTGTCGGGTGGCATGCCCCGCAGGTATATAAGAAACACATTTGGAAAATCCCTAACTAATGGAACTCACTCAACGTATGAGTATCGACATTAACATCCTACACAAAGGCTAAGTATGCCAAGCACCCCTTCTCAACCATTCACTGAACCTTCAAGTATGAAATCACTCTACTGGGAGTTTGACCAAGATAACCCCACCGCTCAACCCTAGGCAACCCTGATGTCGCCAATGTCATGGTCTTAGAATGACAATCAAGGATAGCATGTGTGGAGATAGCCAATCCATACCTAATATTACCTCAAAATCAACAATGTTGAGCAATGAAAGATCAACTCTAGTCTCATAACCGCCAATGGTAAACACACAAGACCGATATAAATGATCCACCAAAATAGAATCACCTACCGATGTATATACATGAAAAAAAATATCTAAAGAATCGCAACGAATATCCAAATAATAAGCATAATAGGATGAAACATAAGAATAAGTGGAACCAGGGTCAAATAACACTAAAGCATCTCTTTGGCACACTAAAATAATACCCGTGATATCGGCATCGGAAGCAACTGCCTCTGGCCTGGCGGGAAATGCATAGCAACGTGCCTGTCCACCACTTGACTGGCCTCCCCCTCTAGGGCAACCTTGTCTTGTATGACTTAAACCCCGAGTTGGCTGAGCGGGTGGTGTAATAACTGGTGCGGGAGTCATAGTCTGCCCTTCCTATTGCATCAGACCTGTGCAAAGATGGGGACAAAGTGTCCTGAGAGGCCCCAACACTCCACACTCATAACATCATCTGATCGAAAATGATTGCGAGGCCTGAGTCAGACCCCATGCTCTAGAATAAGCACTAGAAGTCTTGGTACCAAAGAACCCTAAACTGATAGAGCGCGGTAAGAACTCTGAGATTGAAGTGCACTGAACAAAGACTGTACTGAAGCTTATTTGTTGGGTGGTGATGAATGATAAACTGTTCTATTATACTAGCCCCTCACAAACTGACCTCGGCCTTCAGATGAGGCACCACTGAAGCTACCTAAGCGTCGGGACCTCTTTTCAGAGGTCGTCTCCCTATCTTGTCCTCTGATGCGCTCGATCCTCTTGGCGATCTCCACAACCCTAGTAAAAGAAATATCATCCCTAGTCTCTCTGGCCATTTATATCCTGATACCATGTGTAAGGCCATCTATAAAGGTCCGCACCCTTTCCCTCTCAGTAGGGATAAGGATAGCTGCATGGCAGTATAATCCACAAATCTGGTATCATACTGAGTAACGGACATGCTACCCTACTGAAGGCGCTCAAATTGACTGTGGAGGTTCTCTCTCTGAGTGAAGGCAATTAACTTTTCTAAGAACAACTTTGACAACTGGGCCCATGTGAGAGGAGGTAAACCTGCTAGCCTGCCTTGAACATACACCTACCACAACCTCTTTGCAACTCTATGTATCTAAAATAGTTTGAAATAACTCCATTGGACTCCACTACACACATGTTGTGTAATATCTCATTGCAACGATCTAAGAAATCCTGGGGATCCTCGGAAGGTGTACCACCAAAGCGAGGGGGACACAAGCTGGTGAACTTGTCCAACCACTTCAGCCCCTCGGCTGACATTGTGGATCTCTCTCTAGTCTGTGTAGCAACAACAAGCTGAACTGCCCTAACTGGTAGAACTGCTGGAGTGTGATACACGTGAGCCATTTTCTCTGGAGTGTGAGTAGCAGGAGTCTTGGCTCCTCCCCCGATCTGAGAAATGCTTGTGCTACCGAAAATACACCAGCCTGGGCCACACTCCCTATAAGAACATCTAGGCAGACTAGGACGTCCTGGAGCACTGGGGTAGCGATGAACCCCTCAAGGACCCGACTTGGTTCTATCGGCTCAGTCGGAAGAGGCATCTCTTCCTCCTACTCTATCTGTGGCTCAACATCAAGTGTCAATGTACGTTCTCTAGGCTGAGCTCCGCCTCTACCTATGGCTCTACCTCGCCGCATCATCTCACGGCCCTAAATAGTGGCACTGGTGCCTGATTGCCGGATCCTGTTGAACTTGTCCTCACCATCTATGAGAGAATAGAAGAGTAAAGATTCAAACGTTGGAATTAGTAAATATACATGGCAAGAATGCAAGAAAGTGAAGTTTCCTAACCGTTCGGTAGCCTCTCGAAGATAACTACAGACGTCTCTATACCATTTCACAAGACTCTACTAAACTTTCTCAAAACTCGCGAGACCTAGGCCACCTAGTGCTCTGATACCAACTTGTCACGACCCAAACTCCCATCGGAGCCGTGACGAAACCTAATATAGCTTGCTAGGCAAGCCAATAATGTCATAATAATAATAAACTCAAATAATAGAACTTAATAATCTCAACAACGGAATAATAATGAAATATCTAACATAGCAACAATAACGCAATTACAACTATCCTATGATTTGGTGTCGATGAGTATATGAGCAATATAGAATCTCAAAATATAGAGTCAAATCCTTAATATAGAACTATCTAAATGATAGAACAATGGCAACAGAATAAAAAAAAAAGAACTTCAAGATCTTAGAAGGATATAGCAGGTACCTCCTAGTCTCCACAAGCTATATCTAGTGCGAACTCTATCAATCACCACACCCAGCAGTACCTGAATTTGCACATAAAGTATAAAGTGTAGTATGAGTACAACCGACTCCATGTACTCAATAAGTAAAAAACCTATCCTCGGGCTATAATCAGTTATGAGCTCGAAAGAAAGTCAGTGGCCAAATCCAATAATCAATAACAACACATGATATAATAATCACAATAAAGAAAACAACTCAAGAGATGTCATGTTTAACTCGTTCAAATATGAAAAATTAGACAAGCTTTACGAGTATAACAGTCAAAGGCCCAATCTTATCACAGAAATCACTAAGACATGAGTTTATAAAGAAAACTTTGATTTCCAAACATGCAACAATAGGTGAGACATTTCATCTACTATGTAGCACGAGAAAAATACATCTCTATGCCTACATGTCAAACATTCATGTCTAGTCAATAACATCAACGTGAAGCCATCAGGTATACACACACCCAGCACGCGTAGGGTGCTAGGCATAGGTGCCCCTCACCATCATACACACAACCACACTTAGCGCTATTCGAGTGCCTAGCACAAATGCCCCTCACCAAAGCACATATATGACCCTGTGCATGTGCTCACAGTGAATACAAGACTCCAGACAGGCGGGTCCTTTCCAAAGCACTGATCGGATGTAAATCAACGATCAATACAATGGTTGCGGCATGCAATCGGATCCAAATATCAATCCATTGTGACATGCAACCCGATCCAAATATAAATCACTATACAGCTCTATGGCCCACATTAATCATTAACCGCTCAAGTCTCAATGGCTGGCATCTTATAGAACTGAGCTCAAATAGTATCAACTAAAAAAAGCATCAACAATATAAGATATGACATACAAATAATGTACAGAGGCCTAGATATAACATGCGGATAAAAATTATGAAAGAAAATATGACTACAATCAAGGCAAATAGCTCAAAATGGCCATAATGGCCCTATTATATCCCAACAGGTAATCACATAGTCTAGACATTATCCCTAACATGATTAACAGCTCAAATAGCCATACAAGTTGTGAAAGAAAACATGGATGTAATGAGGCATGATAGAAAACAAGTCTCATAGTAGCTTAAAGTCAACCCAGATCATGAATACCCCGGTGTATGCACACACACCCGTCACCTAGCACATGTTCACCCCGAACACATCTCAAGTATCATAGTCCACTTGGATAATAACTCTCAATCCATGTTTGTATATGTTACTTACCTCAAAGCGCGTAAATCAATATTCCAAAAAAGCCCTTGTCATGCGAATCGACCTTCAAGCGACTCGAATCTAGTAAAAACAACTTAATATCATCAATAAAAGCCATAAAAAAACAAGCCCAAACGATAAAGCTAAGATCATGATTTAATTATGCAAAGTCAACCTCAAACCCGCACCATTGAAGCTGACAAAAATCACAAATTTTGAAGACCCATTCCAACATGAGTCCATATATATATGTGTTTTATCAAAATCTGATCTCAAATCGACCCTTAAATCATAAATTTTTACTTTAGATAAGTTTTTACCAATATCCCCAATCTTTTCTCTTAAATTCACACTCAAACACTAAAATCATGGTTGAAATTATAAATAATATGCTCAGCGAAAGAACCGACTAAGCATACTTTTCGGATCCAAACTTCTTTGTTCTTTCTAAGTCTTCTTTCTGCATAGGAGAATGCAACTGTTGCAAAAACTAGGATTTTAGTAGTAGGCAGCATCCCTTCTTAGTTTTTAGTAGGCGGAACCATTCTGTGTTGGCTCTTCTCCACAGCTGATCTTGGAATTTTCCTATTATTTTTTCAGCTGAAATTTCGATATAAAAGGATCTCTTTATTTCTTCACCATGTGTTCTGGCATCATTTTCTTGAAAAGATGTTATATCAGCAAGTCCAAGTCAAAAATACTTACCCCAATCCAAATCGTGAAAATCCTGTTACACCCCACATTATTCCCTCACATACATGAAGTTTGTATGCGGGTGAAAATGGGCCCAAAGGACGCCTCTATTTCTAATAAGGTAAATAGAGCAAGAGGCATGATGACCAGAGACCGTAATCAAGGCAACGATCGCCTCGAATCGAGATCCGGACAAGGGGCCTAGACTTGGAGTACCGGGGCCATGGCCTCGGGTTCGATTCGAATCCCAAAGACCTTTGAGAGCACGTACGGGCAATCGAGCATGACCAACAATGGGCTGTGATATCCGTGACCAGCCGAATATCACGGCGTGGATCTCGGCACCTAACGGCAGAAATTTAGTGATTCGTTAAACATAATATTTTTACCTTTTATGGAATTGTATTTAGAGTAAAACTCCCTTATTATATAAAGGGGGTCTGATTATTCATGAACAACACCGTAACGTGCATATTAATGGAATAAGCTATTATTTTCTCTGTTATTCAAAGTTCTTACTTTTGTTCATCAGTGCTTGTTGTGAGTTCGAGATCGAGGGCATATATTCCATTAAGGCTGTTGTTGAGTCCGGAATCTCCCCTGCCCCCCAAGCTTTTTGACAATTTATTACGTCCTCTATCTGTTTAGTCTAGCACAATTTATTGTTTGTATTGAATTAATCCACTTATCCTTAAAAACATTTAAAAATTTAACTGTTATCCATTTTTTAGGGTAAATAGTTTGGCCCCCACCGTGGGGCTAACGATAATAGTGGCAATTTGACACAAATTTTCATAACACACCTTATTTAACACTTGTTCTTTGAGTTTTTAATTTCAAGTAAAAATTTATAATGCTGAACTCCCAATCTGCCCCTTTGAATGTGGATGCTAAGTCTGACCACCATGGAGAGAACCAACAATGTGGTACCGAGTAACGAGGTGCCTCATGTCGACCAAACGAAGTTCCGGCCGCGGACCCGATCGATGTTAATTCATATGTGGCTACCAATTCAAACTTGCCTACAGATCCTGAGAACAACATCTGCGGGGGAGTCCGACCTGTGGCCCAAAATACATATGAAGGCGAAGGTGGTGGGATTAACTTGCGAGTAATCTTCAAAATGTTGCAGGCTCAGAAAGTAGCGATAACCCAGTTGTAGAACCAAAGTTGCGCCCCCAGTAGAGTCGAGCCAGAACCATCTCGGAAAAGTGCTCGAACAGAAATCAACCAATTTTAGAAAGGCCGAGTGAAGCTGAACCCGGGACCAACCTAGAGATCATAAAGATGCTTGAAGAATTGACAAAACGGGTGGAATCGGGAGAAAAGAAAACAAAGACAATGAAAAAAAAGTAGAAACCTACAACTCTAGGGTTGACTAGATCCCAGGAACACCACCGATATTGAAGGGCCTAGATTCCAAGAAGTTTGTTCAAAAATCTTTCCCTCCGAGCACAGCTCCGAAGCCGATCCCAAAAACGTTCCTCATGCCCAAAATTCCTAAGTACAACGGAACAGTTGATCCAAATGAATATGTGACCTCCTGCACATGCGCCATCAAGGGGAACGACTTGGAAGATGATGAGATCGAGTCCGTCCTACTGAAAAATTTCGGAGAGACCTTGTCAAAAGGAGCTATGATATGGTGTCACAACTTACCCCCTAATTCTATTGACTCGTTTGCTATATTTGCAGACGCGTTCATGAAAGCACACGCCGGGGCCATCAAGGTCGAGACCAGGAAGTCAGACCTTTTCAAAGTGAAGCAAAGAGATAACAAAATGCTCAAGGAATTTGTGTCTCGGTTTCAAATGGAACGAATGGACCTGTCTCCGGTCGCGGGGGATTGGAACGTTTAGGCCTTCACTCAAGGAGTCAATACTGGATGCTCATTCGCTTCACAGCAAGTGAAGCAAAATCTGATAGAATATCAGGCAGTAACTTGGGCCAACGTCCATAACTGGTAACAATAAAAGATCAGGGTCGAAGATGCTCAGCTCGTGGCCCCTTCTGGGTCCGTTCATCCCGTTAGTGCTACTGCCAGATCCGAAAGAGACATTGATCGTGAACCAAGATCAAATAGAGATCGGTATCAACTATACAATGGAGATCGAAGGGGTAATGGGTATGGACTTAACCCTGTGAGAAGTGAAAGAATTAGCGACCGAGGTCAAAATAACCAGGGGCTCATGAGCAAAAGCAGCTTTGACAGGCCCATCGGGCCTAAGTAAATGCTGAGGTTATCGGAGTACAACTTCAACGTCGATGATGCTGCCATCGTATTTTCCATCGGACGCATCAAAGACACCAAGTGGCCTCGATCTTTAAAGTTCGACCCTACCCAAAGGGACCCCAACCCAATGAGTAAATATCACGGCACTCACGGCCATAGAATCGAATATTGCAGACAACTGAAAGAGGAAGTAGCCCGGTTATTCAACAACTGAAACCTCCGAGAGTTCCTAACCGATCAAGCCAAAAATCACTTCAGGAATAGGGACTTCAATAAGCAGATCGAGCTTGAGGAACCTTAGCACGTCATAACATGATTACTGGTGGGGTCGAAGTACCCCAGGGCCCGATGTTAAAGCGCACCAAAGTGTCCATCACAAGTGAAAATAGACTCGAGATTACGTGCCATAAGATACCGTAGCTTTCAATGATGAGGATGCAAAAGGCATCATGCATCCACACAATGATGCACTGGTATTATCTGTACTCATAAATAAGTCTTGAGTTAAGCGTGTGTTAATTGATCAAGGTAGCTCAGCCAATATCATCAAATCGAGGGTTGTAGAGCAGCTGGGTCTACAAGACTGAATTGTGCCTGTAGTTCGAGTTCTAAATGGATTAAACATGCATATTAGACCACTAAAGGCGAGATAACCATATCGGTGAACAGCGCCGAAACTGTTTAGGAAAAAAAGTTCTACGTGATCGAAGGTGATATGAGATACAATGTTCTGTTCGGGAGTCCATGGATTCACAACATGAGGGCATTACCCTCGACACTTCACTAGGTGTTGAAATTACCAACAACAGGAGGGATTAAAACAGTGTACGGAGAGAAACCCGCCACAAATGAGATGTTTGCGGTCGATGAGGTGGTCCCGATATCCGCACTCTCGACATCAAAGAACCCGAGCTCAATCACCAAGTAAGAAACCAAATAAAATCACCGATACCGGCCCCGACCGAGCTAGAAAAGTAGGGGACATGTGAGGATGATGACTACGGAGTTTCCAGGTCTTTCATAACCTCTGATGATTCCGATGCCACCAAGTCAACGGTTGAGGAGCTGGATCAAATCATATTGATCGAGCACCTACCCGATCGGAAGGTATACCTGGACAAGGGGTTAGGCCCCAAGCTCATTAGATTCCTTATAACTAACATAGATTGTTTCGCCTGGTCCCACCTTGACATAACAGGGATCCCGCCAGAAATAACTCACATGCTGAGCCTGGACTCGAAGTTTCACCCAGTCAAAAAGAAAAGGAGGCCTTAGTCCGAAGTCAAGCATGAAATCATCAAAGACGAGGTATCTAAACTCCTTAAAGTAGGCTCTATTCGGGAAGTTAAGTACCCGGATTGGTTAGCAAACGTAGTAGTATCCCCTAAAAAGGGAAGTAAATTAATAATGTGTGGAGATTAAAAAGACTGGAACAAGGTTCTCCACAAGGACTCTTTTCCTCTGCCTAATATCGATCGCATGATATGCGATCGATGCGACGGGCGGCCACGAAATCCTCAGCTTTGTCGATGCTTATTTGGGTACAACCAAATCTGAATGGACCCGGGTGATCAGGAAAAGCCTTCCTTCATCACTATATATGGCACCTACTGTTATAACATAATTCCATTCGTACTAAAAAGCGCCGGTTTCACTTACCAACGCCTAGTATATCGGATATTCGAAGAGCAAATAGGAAAATCAATGGAGGTTTACATTGACGACATGCTAGTTATGTCCCTGTGAGCAGAGGACCATTTAAATAGTTTCACGAAACTTTCAACATATTGAAATATAATATGAAGCTGAACCCGGAGAAATGCACATTCAGAGTCGGATCCGGGAAATTTCTCGTATTCATGGTGTCTAACCGGGGAATCGAGATCAACTCCGATAAGACTAAGGCCATAGGGGACATCACAATCGTGGACAATGTCAAGGCCGTTCAAAGGCTAACCAGGCCCATAGCCACCTTGGGTTGATTCATTTTGAGGAACTCTAACAAGAGCCATCGGCTCTTCTCGTTATTGAAGAAGAAGAATAACTTCTCATGGACTCAGGAGTGCCAACAAGCCTTGGAAGAAATCAAGCGGTACCTTTCTAGCCCGCCTTTGCTTCATACTCCATAGGCAGACGAGCAGTTGTACCTGTACTTAGCGGCATCCGATATAGTGGTAAGTAGAGTCCTGGTCTGGGAAGAGGAAGGTATGCAATTTCCTATCTATTATGTTAGTAGGACCCTAGGCGAGGACGAAACTAGGTATCCTCACCTGGAAAAATTGGTGCTCGCTTTGCTAAGCGCCTTTTCGAAGTTAAAGCCGTATTTTTTCAATGCCATCCCATTTGTGTACTGTCTACTTACCCATTGAGAAACATAATGCATAAACCTGAGCTCTCGGGACGATTTGCCAAATAGGCCATGGAAATCAGCAGGTACGATATCAAATATCGACCCCGAACCGCCATCAAATCCCAAATTCTGGCAGACTTCGTGGCAGCCCTAATACCCGAGGTCGAAAGGGAATTTTTGTTGGACTCGGGGACTATCTCGGGGAAATGGACCCTTTTTACGAACGGCACCTCGAACGCAAAAGGGTCCGGACTTGGCATCATGTTAAAGCTGCCGACGGGTAATGTAGTATGGCAATCTATTAGAATTGTTAAATTGACTAATAATGAGGTCTAGTATGAGGCCATGATTGCAGGTCTCGAACTGGCTAGAAGCTTGGGGGTCGAGGTGATCAAAGATAAGTATGATTCTCTCCTTGTGGTGAATCAAGTCAATGGGACGTTCGAAGTAAAAGAGGAATGATTGCGAAAATACCTGGATAAACTATAGGTAACACTACATCGATTCATGGAATGGACCCTGCAACATGTACCCCAGGATCAAAATAGCGAAGCCGATGCTCCAGCTAACTTGGGATCGTCGGTTGATGATGACGAATTCAGCTCGGGAGTGGTCGTACAACTCATGAAATCTGCAGTGGAAAAAGGGCACACCGCGATAAAATCGACAAGCTTAACCTGGGACTGGAGAAATAAGTATATAGATTACCTGGAAACCAGGAAGCTTCCCTCGGACTCCAAAGAATCGAGAGCTCTACGCACGAAGGCAGCCAGGTTCAGCCTGTTCGAAAATAACACCCAATTCAGGAGAACGTTCGATGGCCCACTCGCCATATGTATGGGATCTGGAGATACTGAATATGTCTTGAGGGAAATTCATGAAGGAACCTATGGGAACCATTCGAGTGTCGAATCACTAGTTCGTAAGATAATCAGAGCCGGCTACTACTGGATCGACATGGAGAAAGATACGAAAGAGTTCGTATGAAAATGTGATGGATGTTAGAGGCATGCACCAATGATCTGCCAGCTCGAGGAGCTACTGCATTCGGCCTTGTCACCTTGGCCATTCATGAAATATGGGATGGACATCATCAGTCCCCTGCCATGGGCACCCGGTAAGGCTCAAATTATATTATTTATGACTGACTATTTTTCTAAATGGTTTGAAGCCCATGCATTTGAGAAAGTCAGGGAGAAAGAAGTTATTGATTTTATTTGGGACCACATTATATGCTGGTTTGGAATGCCAACCGAGATCGTATGCGACAACGAGAAGCAGTTCATCGGCAGTAAGGTGAGCAAATTTTTCAAGGACAATAATATCAAAAGGATCCTATCAACACCCTATCACCCTAGTAGGAACGAGCAGGCGGAGTCTACAAACAAGACCATACTCCAAAATCTTAAGAAGAGATTGACCGACGCCAAAGGAAAATGGAAAGAAATTTTGCTCGAAGTCCTATGGGCATATCGTATGACCTCAAAATCTAGTACCGGGGCCACTACTTTCTCGTTCGTCTACGGTGCTAAAGTGCTAATACCTGTCGAAGTAGGAGAATCGAGTTCTAGGTTTCAATATGTGACCGAAGAGTCAAACTGTAAGGCCATGAGCACGAGCCTAGAACTATTAGACTAGAGGCGCAAGGCCGCCCAAAAAACTGATTGAAAGCTATTACAACCGAAGAGCCAACCTCTGACACTTCGATATCAGGGATTTGGTGTTAAAAAGGTGACACTAAACACCCGGAATCCAAATGAAGGGAAAATGGGACCGAATTGGGAAGGTCCATATCAAATTATCGAAATTATCGGTAAAGATCATACAAACTCGAAGCAGGGAACAGTGAGTGACTACCGAACAACTAGAATGTAACCCACTTAAAATGATACTACTGCTAAGGTACGACCCCATTCATTTCATTCTTTACATATGTTGCGAGTTGGACTAACATTTGCAGGCAACAACCAAAGAATGATGTAGCTATTCCGCTTTTGTCCAAAATGGATTTTCCGGCAAGGTTTTTAACGAGGCAACAATAGATCTAGCTTAGGATTGATGACCGGTTATGAAGGAATCGAGGGTCACATTAATAGTATCTGATCCCTCTCGACAATCGACCTCGAATACTGGGGGCCATCACCCTCGGGTAACGATGTTAGCAAGGAAGAAAACTTTGTGCTTGAATAGTCTGGGCTCGGTGTATAGGATTTATTGTAAGAGAACGGACAAATGAATCGTGCCCACATAGACCATATAACCAATAACATGAAGCTTGTACACATTTACAATCTTTTATATTGTGCACATAAATGACAAAAAGTTTCCACATTGCAGACACATATTTTGTCCCTGAAAACTATAACATCTTGTTCCTTAAAGGTTATCGAGCACAAAGGCCACCTCTATTCGGATCCAAGAGATCACCCCCACTTGGGGACTATCATCTAAGGCAAACTCGGACGGCTCAGGCTATCGAAGCCCGGGGCCACAAGAGCCTATTAGGCAGTGCCTAACTTTAAAAGGCTATTGCAACCCCAGAAACAGCTTGGAGAGGTTTGAAACCCGTAATTAAAACATAAGGCCTTCAAATATTTCAAACCGGTTCAAAGGCTAACCTTGGCAATATTATAATCTAGAAATACCAAACAAGCACTTCGGGGAAAGCTTCCGGTCATACCGAGCCCCCACGAGTCTTGTTCGAACCTCCGAACAAGACCTTAGTACTACATTTTATTCTGTGCTAAGACATTTGAAATCTTCGCAATCATAAAGAGGAAATCGAAAAGAAACGAATTCAAAATTGCCAAAGGGAAAAAGCCTTATATACATTCCAATAAAAGTCTTTACAATGGCCTACGTTAACGACCTCAACAAAATGAACAAAATACAAAAACAAAGAAAAATCCCTAAAGCTCCTCAGCCCGATCTTCACCGGAACCCACCTCGTCACCGGAGCCATCAGGGTCTTCTCCATCCTCGGGTTCACCAGAGCCCTCATAGCCCCCCTCATCATCGGGGTCCGCCAGCTTCTTGGCCTCGGCCTCGAGCCTTTTCGCATCTTCAATCTCAGTTAACAGGTCAATACCCCGAGCGCGGACCTCCTCAAGAGTTTCCCTTTGGGACTGCCACTTCACGTACTCAACACTGACTGTCAGGCGATCCTGGGCTATCTCGGCGTCGTCCCTGTACTGGGCCACCATCTCCTCATCATCAGCCCTGCTTGTTTGCGACACGGACCTCGCTATCTCGAGCTCCTTGCCAAGAGTATCCCATTCAGCAGTGGCCGAGCTCAACTGAGATTAGAGGTCTTCGATTTGTTAAGCCCATGCTTCGACCTTTTTCTCGCCACTATGAGTTGGAACTCCACCGCCAACAGCTGCTCTCGTGTAGTCTCCTTCTCCGAAGCCAATCAGTCCATTTTTCCTCTCTATCCTTCGGCCATGGCCTTGACCCGTTCATCTCGGCTCGGAGTTGGTTGATTAGGTCAACCTTCTGCTGCACCTGCGAGTTTTGGCCATCAGTCGCCACGTATAACTCATCATCACTAACTTCAAAGATCTTTACCTGTTCCACCAGGTCGACATGTTCATTTTGAGCCTCTTCCAACTCAGCCCCGAGACTCTTGACTTCTTCTTTGTGTTGCTCGCTATGAAGCTAATGCATGTCCCTCTTCTCAGCAAGCTCCTTGACCTCGGCCTCGAGCTGCTTAACCTCAACCCGGTACTGGAGACAACCCTCATGATGAAGTACTGAGGATGAGCAGCCGTCGACCTCCGAGGATGAGCCTTTCCTAGGCACCTACAAATCACCCCACCAAGAGAAGTATTCCATAGTAGTACAGTCCACTTCTTCAAAAAAGGAACGGAGGGGATCATCCGCACCATGGGTCCCTACATTGGATCGCTCCTTCGTTGCTCGGGCTTCATCGAACATAGACTCTCTGAGTGAAGGCGACCCTGAAATTTCTATGACGTCGGACGGAGCAGAACTGGCATCGCGAGAGGTCTTGGCCCTCGCCTCTGCACCAACCTCCTGAACTTGAGGGGGTTACCCTTTGTTGTTTCCCCTAGGTTGCTGCCTACTCTTCGGGGAATAATGGCTCGCAGACCACAAAAACATCGCTTTCATCGGGCTCGTCCTTGAGCCGAAAAAGTGAGTTCGAGTCTGGTGCTCGGGAGATGGAGCTCTCCTTCGACTTGGGGACCAACTGTCTCCTTGGTTTTTTCTTCTCTGAGTTCGAGGAACTCGTAGCCCTCCTTCTCTTCTTCTCTCCTGTTGCAGCCTTGGGCTGTCCTGGAGTGGAGGAATCAACGGACATGTGTTCACCCCCTACTAAAGGCCTAAGCTCAATTGTCTTAGGAAAGCCTTCAAAAAGGAAAGAGAGAGATTGAAAACATGATGCTGGAAAGGAGAGCCTTGTGTTACTTGTTCAGGAAAGAAATCTTACCGTGGGAACGGGCCTCCTGGTGGCCCTTCGAGAGTTTGGCCACGAGTGCTCTGAGTAAGGCACCTGCGAGCAAATGCCCTCGATCCACACCTTGAGCCAAGTATACTTACATGATATATTCCTGTATACTTACATGATAGATTCCACTTCTCGGGGAATGGCCTAAATTTGGTAGGGTTCAGCCCCAATCCTGGTCCTCGTCGATGCTAAAAAATGGGGCTTTGCTAGCTCGGTGTACGAGCTTTCTTAGTCCCCCCGGAAGATTCGAGGACTATATAGGTGGAGTAGATGATCGATGGCGAACAAACAGAGTTGACGTTGTTCACAAAGAATCGCAGGAGTATTATGATCCTTCACAGCGAAAGATAAATCTAACTGAGGCATACGTCATTCCTCCTGCAGAAGCCCAGTATGACGGGGTCCACCGGGCCCAATGTGAAGGGGTAGGTTTAAACACTAAAATAACTCTCCACATGGGTAGTAATGTCGTCGTCGGGCTCGGGGATTACTATGTCCTTACCCACCCAACCATAATCCTTTCAAACCACAGGAAGGACGGCCTCGGTGATGGAGCAAATTTATCTCGATACTGCCTTTCATCGGCCTTTTACCGACGAGGGCATTTTGACATTAATGTCGAACACCCTTTGGGGACAAACATTTTCAAGGGATGCTCGACTGCCGGTTCATCGGCAGCCACGTCCAAAGTAGGTCTCTTGAGAACAACTACGTCAAGAGCGATCTACTCGACCTCGGTGGTTGTCGTGAAGAAGAAGAAGAAGAAGAAACACCTTTTTGGAGAATTGTCTTGGAAGTCTTTGCCATTGATATCTGGAAAAAAGTTTGAAAGTGTGAAGGAAGATTGGGAGATGAAAGGTCAAAACTTGCTAGGAAAATCAAGCACCATGGTTTGGGTAGAAGATAAACAAAATCTTGCAACTTGTTGAAAAATCTTGAAGAACGAAGGTAAAAATGTTTGGATATGAAGAAAAGCAGTGGTATCCTGAAGGATCAAAGGTAGAATCGTGGTGAAAAGTAAAAAATGAACAAAGGAGGGAGTATGTATAGAAGCTTTGTGCCGTTTCTCTTCTAGGGACGATTTGCCGAAGGCTGACACGTGTTTCAAGTTATTATGACGTGACTGACGAGATGTTACGGGTTCGTTGTAATTTCTGTCGCGGCGTATTGAAGAGGGAATCGAAGGGCTCATGTTGTATCTCGTCCTTTCCGTAACTTACCTTCCGAGAAACGAGGGGACTATCTGTATGCGGGTAAAATCGGGCCCATGGGATGCCTTGGTTTCCAATAAGGTAAATGGAGCAAGAGGCTTGATGAAAAGAGACTAGAATCGACGCAAAGATCCTCTCGAAATGATATCCGGACAAGGCGCTTGGACTCGGGAATATTGGGGCTATGGCCCCCGGTTCAATTCGAATCCCAAAGACCTCCGAGAGCACTACCGGGCAATCAAGCACGACCAACAATGGGCTATGATATCCGTGACCAGCCGGATATCACGACGTAAATCTCGGCACGTAACGGCAGGAATTCGGTTATTGGTTAAACAGAAGATTCTTACCTTTTATGGAATTGTATTTAGAGTAGGACTCCCCTACTATATTAAGGGGGGGGGGGTCTGATTATTCGTGAACAAGACTGTAACATGCATATCAAGAAAATATACTATTATTTTCTCTATTATTCAAAGTTCTCACTTTTGTTCATCAGTGCTTAGTTGTTGTGAGTCCAGGATTGAGGACAGATATTCCATTAAGGTTGTTGTTGAATCCGGAATCCCCCCCCCCCCAAGAGGTTTGACAATTTATTACGTCCTCTATCTGTTTAATCTTGCGCAGTTTATTATTTGTATTGAATTAATTCACGAATCCTTAAAACCACTTACAAATTTAATTGTTATCTATTTTTTAGGGTAAACAAAGTTAAGGATTAACGAGGTTTTAGTACCACCAATCAGCTGGAGGCATGCTACCAGACAGAGAGGCAGTTTCATTTGGCCAAATTGCGCCAGCTGTCCCATCAGGCACTATGGCCAATGCGGGGCGACCTGTCTAGCACTTGGGGCAGAAAAATTTCCTAGATTAGGTATCGTATAAAAGGCAGTGCAGCTCTGTTCTCTTCCATTTTAGGAGATAGCACCCACTTTAGTTTACTCAAAATTCTCCCAAACCCCTTTTGGATTCCCAACCTATCTAAGGCTAAATCAAAGGTGTATCTTGTAAACTCATGCATAAAGAAGCCTGGAATAGTCAGTGCATTATCTATTGTCTTGCTTCATTGATTTTGGAGATTCATTGGAAACAGATTTAACCATCATAGAAGTGTAGGAACTCCGGAAGCGTATCTAGTTTTGCAACAAGGTATACAAGATGCCTTTTCTTCTTTGCACGATTCGATGTAAGCATCTTTCTGCCTAAAGAATTTTGGTGTTGTAAGATTGGATTGTCCGAAGTAACATTTTTTGTGTTCTCATATGCTCTTGCCGGAAACATTTCGTTCAAGTTTGAGGTGTTTCCAGATAGTGTCCCAAAATCGGAATATATGATTCATCCCAAGTTTAATTTTAGTGTCTCTTGAAGTTAATCGTTGCATTGCACTTATATATATATATATATATATATATATATATATATATATATATATATATATATATATATATATATATATATATATATATATATATATGCGCGCTAGAGACAGACAGGTACGGCACCTACTGTGCAACCACTATTAAGTTTGGTATGACGAGAAGCAATGTGAAATATTACCGAGCCATTTTATGGCCGGGTACGACCGAGCCGTTGTGTGGCCGGGTACAACCGAGATCTCGGTGAGGCCGAGTACCAAATAATGAACTATGAAATACTACTGAGACCTTGTGTGGCCGGGTACGACCGAGCTCACAGTGAGGCCGGGTACAGAATAATGAGCTATGAAATACTATCGAGCCCTTGTGTAGCTGGGTACAACTGAGACCTCTTAAGACAGGGTACGATGTGATGAAAGAATAAAACTTCACCAACTCCTTTACGAAGCGGGTACGCTACGAAATGATATGCCCCCGAGAGTGGTTGAGCAATATCATATTATATTATCATTGATGCATAGTCTCCATGAGTGGCCTAACTTTTTATCAAGCTTGCATAGTTTTAAGTTTTATCATTTTCACAGTTTACGCCTCTAGTGGCTTGTCTTCGGTATACAGGTTGAAGTCATGCACTCAAGTCTCTTATATTATGTCTTTAATTTACATACCTTCTTAGTCTACATTCACAGTACATTTTTCGTACTAACGCCATTTTTCTTTTGGGCGTTGTGCTCATGCCCACAGGTGTTGATAGACTAGGCGACGTCCCTCCTCAGTAGGGTGTACATTCCAGCTGTTGGTTGCCACGCTCCACTTCTCCGGAGTAGCTGTTCAGAAGTCTATAGCGATCGAAATGTGTGTTCAAGTCATTTTTGGGTACGGTGGGGCCTTGTCCCGACCAAGTTGTGTGTCATGGTACTCTTAGAGGCTTGCAGACTAGGGTGTATGTAAATATTGTTAAGACCGTTAGTATCAGAAGTACATTTGTGTATGTATTCATTGTTAAATTTCTTCCACAACCCATTACGAGTCTTCTAAGTTATGATATTATGCTTGGTGGCCTTGTTGACCCAGAGTTGATGGTGTAGGATCTAAGTGTGCACATAGGTTCGCATGGGCCTTTGGGCATCGTGTGCCGGTCGTACCTCCCAAGGTTGGGGTGTAACAAACTTGGTATCAGAAAAGGTCTATCCTTAGGAGTCTTCAAGCCCTATCTAGTATAGTCTTGTTTGTGGGTATATTGTGCACCATACTTACAAATAGGAGGCTACAAGATATTTAGGATGAGTTCCCTTCTTTTGATCTAGATCGTGCAATAGAGCTAAATCATAAGTGTTTACTTCTAATCCTCATCTTGTTTATGTTTATAACAATGCCTACCACAAGACGTTAGGCATTTGTTATGGATTGGATGAAGAAGTAGGGGGAGGTACCAGTATGGTGCCACCTACCCCTATGGGCCAACATGGACCTCACGATAAGGCTGATACTCAGGTTTTGGGGATAACACCACTACTTCCAGAACAACACAAAGAAGCTAATGTACCTCCTACTCCTCATCCGGTTGCATTTGGCCAAGATTTAGATACGAATAGTGCACTACAGTTGTTGACTCGGTTAGGGGCCTCCCAGACCCAACGAAAGGGCCCTACCACTTTATTTAGGTCAGTCAGCGTGAAAGTTCGAGATTTCATTAATTTTGACCCCTAGTTTTCATCAGAATAGATCCAAACAAAAATCCCCAGAATTTTCTAGATCGGCTGTAGTGAACCTTGCGAGTTATGTATGCCACTGATACTGAGTACGTAGAGCTTGCCTCTTACAAATTGCAGGATATTGTGTTCACTTGGTATGAGACCTGGGAATAATCTAGAGGTTCTCTTGCCAGAAGGATGGAGGGAATTATATGAGGCATTCTTGTAGCAGTATCAGCCCCTAGAACTCCGCCGAGCAAGATAAGATAGGTTCTTACGGTTTGACCAAGGTAATATGAGTGTCCGGGAGTATAGCATGGAATTTAAATCCTTGTCTAGGTATGCCTCTTCGGTTGTGGCTGAGATGAATGACCAAGGGCAGTTTGGGACCACATTTGATAAATGAATGTACCACAGCTTCTTTAAATCCGACTATGGATATTACTCAAAGATTATGCACAGAATTTAGACTATTTTAAGAGGCAACAACAAGCCACTCGAGAGCATAACTGGGGCCAACATAAGAGAACCTAGTCCCAGGCCATATGGGATAGTCACGAGGTGAATTCAAACCTTCTTTTATGCGGTACCCACCATATCTGGTGGCCAAAGTAACATCACAGTCCCTAATTAAGCATCGTGATCGGATAACCTATTCCGGTCAGCGTCCGAATCCTCAGGGACGGAGCTCACAATATGGTGGAGACCTTAGTAAGATGAGGCCCCTGGCACTGCATTCTGGCCAATATGGTAGAAATCATTTTAGGTGTTTCCTCCAGGGTTCCGACTCATGCTATTCTTGTGGGCAGCCCGATGAGATCATGTGTTTTTGCCTAATAAGAAATATGAGTGGCATGATGCTGCTAACGAGATCTGCAACAACTTCTTCATCGACATTGCATCCTCGTGAGCAGGGTATACAAGCAACGATCGGGAAAGGTAGAGGTAGAGGTGGAGTGACTAGCTTGAGCGGACAAAAAAATCGCATTTATGCATTGTCAGGCCGACACAACCTAGAATCATCAACGGATGTGGTTACAAGTATACTATCGGTATTTCTATTAATGCGTGTGCTTTGATAGATCCATGATCTACATTTTCGTATATTGCTCTCTTTGTTGCTGGTAAATGTGGTAAAGAACTGAATTGTTACGTCAGCCATTTGAACTATCCATGTCTGTGGGTAAGTCTATGGTAGTCAGGCGAGTATATCGAGGTTGTGATGTGATGCTTTAACATCATCATACCATAGTTGATTTAAATGAATAAGAAATGGTAGAATTTGATATTATTATGGGCATGGATTGGCTGGCTTTGTGTTATGCCACTGTGAATTGTTAGGAGAAACTTGTTCGCTTTAACATTCTAGGAGAGCTCATTTTTTAATAGAAAGGTGATGTTCCAGCACCAAAAGGGAAGTTTATTTCTTACCTCAAGGCTCGAAAGATGATCTCGAAATGGTGTATTTATCATCTGGTGCGAGTGCAGGATGCGGAAGCAAAAACTCCAACCTTTCAATTGGTTCCGGTTGTTTAGTAAATTCCCCAATGTGTTCCCTAACGAGCTCCTAGGGATTCTACTATAGAGATAGATCGAGTTTTCATTGATGTGCCACCCGATACACAACCGATCTCTACTCCTCCGTACAAGATGGCTCCTGCCAAGTTGAAAGAGCTAAAAGATAAATTGAGGGTACTTCTTGATAAAGGATTTATCCTACCTAGTACTTCCCCGTGGGGAGTCCCAGTGGTATTTGTTTGAAAGAAAGATGGTTCGTTAAGGATGTGTATGATTACGGATAGCTGAACAGGGTAACCATTCTGAACAAGTATCCACTCCCGATAATCGATGATACGTTTGATCAATTGCAAGGTGCTAAGTTTTTCGATGATCAATCTTAGATCAGGGTATCATCGTTTATGAATCAAAGGGAGAAAATATTCCGACGATAGCCTTTCGGACCAGGTATGGCCATTACAAGATTCTTGTTGTCTTGGCCCGACTAACACACCAACGGCTTTTATAGATCTAAAGAATCGGGTGTTCAATCCCTTTTTGATATTTTTTTGATCGTGTTCATAGATGATATCTTGGTGTATTTTCGATCTAAAGCGGGGCACACAGAGCATTTGTGAATGGTTTTACGCATGCTTCGGGATCACAAGTTGTACGCCAAATTTTCCAAATGGGAGTTCTGGTTGAACTCCATGGCTTTTCTTAGGCATATAATATCAGGTAAGGGTATCAAATTCAATAGTCAAACGATTGAAGAAGCTAAGAATTAGCCAAGAACCACAACTCCTACGGAGATTTGCAGCTTCTTGGTACTATCTGGTTACTACTGAAGATTTGTGGAGAATTTCTCATCCATCACTACTCCATTAACAATGTTGACACATAAGGCAGCTAAATTCCAGTGGACTGAAAACTGTGAAAAGAGCTTCCAAGAGTTAAAGAATGGGTTTACCTCGGCTCCAGTTCTAACTCTTCCTGAAGGACCCGAGGGGTACGTCATATATTGTGATGCCTCTAGAGTGGGATTGCGCGGTGTTTTAAAGAAATATGAGAAAGCTATTGCTTATTCTTTGAGACAACTAAGGAAACAAGAGCAGAATTACCTAACTCATGACTTGGAGCTAGTAGTTCTTATATTTGCCTTGAAAATATGGCATCATTATTTGTATGGAGTTCATGTCGACATTTTCACCGATCACAAGATCTTGCAGTACATATTCAAGCAAAAAGAATTAAATATGAGGCAGTGGGGATGGCTTGAATTATTTAAGGATTACAATGTTGATATTTTGTACCAACCCGAGAAGGCAAACGCGGTGGCTGACCCGCTAAGTCGGAAATCCATGGGCAGCTACGACATATGGAAGATTATAAGTTGGAAATGAATAAAGTCTTGCACTGGCTGGCTAACTTGAGCATACAATAGTTTGACACCGGTAGCAGAGGAGTCGTAGTTCGAAATGATGCCGAATCCTTGCTAGTGGTCAAAGTAAAAGCACGAAAATTTGACGATTTTCCCTCTCAAAAGAAACAAGTGTTTGAGTTATTCGAGGACAGAATCCTTAGATATATGTGTCGGTTATGCGTGCCCGATGTTGGGGGACTCCGAGAGTAGATCATGGTGGAGTTTCACCAATCCCGGTATTCTGTTCATCCAGGCCTACTTAATGCCTTCTACCCAACCTTACCATGAACAATTTAAGAATCTGTAACAAGAGATAGACATGCGAAGAGCAAAGTGTACAACATCCTTTTTCCATTACTTAAAAGAGTTTCATTGACAATTTCCAAAATATTACAAGTTCATATTTGAAAGTAGAACATCCCATACTACAACATTTGTAGTCTATTTCCCAAATCAAAACACAACTCACATAATGTCTACGGAGACTTTAAAGGGAACATAAGAGTAGTTTGAAAGTGCCAGTGACAAGGCCCCGGCTATATTTCAAAATACAATGTACAAGGATCAAAATGACACAGATTCTTAAAATAGTACAGGGCTGACCAAGCCAGCTGAGGAGAGGGTGTGCTGCTAACTGTGACCAGCACCGCCTGGAGTGGAACCACCTGCATCCATTAAAGATGCAACATCCCCGACAAAAGGGACATTAGTACATATGGAGAGAAACATGAAATCAATAAGAAACTCAAATAATATTAAAATTCCAAGTTAAGAGCAAGGTAAATCTTCAAGAAAATATTAATATTTTGAGTTGGGAGATCTTTAGTACCGACACACCACCATGCATATGGCATAGAGTCCGACTCTGCCCGATCGGCTAAGCCGGCTTACCTAGTGTGTGCGGGTGGACAAAGAAACACAACACCACCACCATGTGCGCGGCATGGTGTCTAATCACCGCTTGATCGGCTAAGCCGTCTCACCAAAATACCGTGTGCGTCGACATGGTCCTTGCTAGCTATCATCTCATCCCAATTAAGGGGAATAATCTCATCACATCGTCACGGGACTTTATCCCTCAATCACTCCTACACCGACACGTGTAGTTTCGGGTTAAGGTCATTTCAACCCACTCTTCCTCGGTGACCTAACTATACTCCCAAAAACATTTATATAAAAATATTCATCTCATATCCCTTTATAAAGTATTACATTTCATCGGCACTTTTGGCCACACATGTAAATCTTCGTTCTTGGAACGATGTCCGCATTTTTATATTTCATACTCTCGTTCTTTCAATTTCAAGGATCATCATAGGTCATCAACATAAAGAACGTTTGAAAATCATGACTTTAAATACATGAGTAATAAAACTTTTAAACACATGTATTTTGCTTCCCAAAAGAGAGCATGATAATTTGCAATTGAAACATGAATTGAAGTCGTAACATTTGATACATTTAATCATGCTGGAAGCATTTTCCCGAAGGGGAGCATAATACGATAGGAGTAATTTGAACACAGTTTTGAGTATATAGTCTTTCGATGCATTACTCATTTGGGATAACTCAACTTATTGGGAGCAACTCAGAACATTGGAAATAAGAGCATGGGCAAACCACACTTGAATCTTACAAGGAGTTCATGGAATTTGATTCTACAAGAGGAGTTTAGCCAACATACCTCAATTAAGCTTTCCTTATGATTTCTACAAAGTTCTGAAACTCCTAGTGGTTTTAATCTATAGAGACATAACAAAATTGAACCATAATTAGGAAGATGCTCATAGGTTCAGCTCATTTAAGCATTTCATCAAACACTAGATGTACAAATTTGACTACAAGGTTCTCTCATAGAATTCCTTCAAACCACAACCAATATCAACCAACAATTCATCCCGGATAATTCAACAACCTCCATGAAAACTCTATCGATACATGCATGACCAACAACACACCCCCAAATGAAGAACCACACCTCACATCCTTCTCGTACATCCAAAATTTCAAAATAGAGGGCTTAGGCTTTCGATCACCCTCTCGTTAGCCTCAAAATAGTGAAATCATACCCACAAATACATGATAGGACATTGCATCAGAGCTTAGAACAAAGACTTACAACTTTAGTAGATTATTTGTGAGTTCTCCCCTTGAATTTCTAAGCTTGATCAAAGAGTTGAAGTGTAGGATTATAAGCTTTACCTTCACTCTCTAGCTAACTCTCTCCTCTCTCTAAGATGCCATCAGATGCCTTCCAAAATGACCCCAATGGATTTTACTTAACATAGGGTTGGATTAGAAAAATACACAAAATAGACTCTCTTAACCCAATCTGCGATCGCAGATGGGATCGCGAATCAGGTACGCGGCCCGCGAAGTGGGCTGCGAAATGATCCTCCAAAACTGGGATGGCCTGTTCAAGTTTGCGGCTTATTCTGCGGCAATGAAATGGACCGCAAAATCTCCTCCAAAATGTTTCTTTGTTGTAATGCGGTGCAATGTGCGACCGCGAAATGAATGTGCGGCCGCATAATGGACTACGAAATAGATCTCGAAATTGAGCTTCTCCAAGTTCACTCCACGATGGATCTGCGACCAGCGGAATAGATATGCAGTCGCGAAACTGACCGCAGAGTTGTCTTTTCTGCATAACAATTCCCACCAACTCCTCGATGCACTACAAGTCAAAAAAATTCGTACTATGGCGAGCTTAAAATTATCTACAATTCTCCAATCTCATAGGCATAATTTTACGAGGCCATACAATCATAATCTTCAAGCTACTGGTGGAGCGGCATAAAAAGGAACGTCGCTAAATAAGTCACTCACTATCCAAATTGCCAACAAGTTAAGGTTGAACACCAGCAACCAGGAGGATTGCTTCAGAATATGGAAATTCAAATGAAGAAATGGGAGATAATCAACTTGGATTTTTTTATCGGAATACCACTGTTACACCCCACATTTTTGTATATGAGAGTACGTCGTATGTCAATTAATGTAAGCTCAGAAATGAGATCATCTTTGAAAGTGCATAAAGTAAGTTAATCATGTTACCGTGGAGGTTACAAATAATTAAAATCATGAATACCAAGTACCAAGAGAGTTGGAAGGCTTAGAAGTTAAACGAATCGAATAAAATAAGTTTCGTCAAAAGTGAAGAAGTTGGGAATGTTATAACATGTACTTTTGGGGTGAGACTAGGGTGCTTAACATGATAAAGAGGTTATGTTATGGGTTATTTTAGTCTTATCATAGTCGTATGCTGCGTTTTGAAGTCTAGCGAGTTGTGGAACAAAAGTTGGCAAATGACATAACAAGTCTAGTTTCCAACGCATTAAACCGTTTGTCAATATGACATCGGAGTAGAGAGATATTTGTATTTTTGCGAGACTACGCAGACTTAATAGGTGACATGTAGGTGTGTCAATTACTTGCTTAAATAAAAGGACCTTATAGGTCCAAAAGGGCCTAGTTGGGGTTGACCAAAGAGACCTTGTAAGGTCTGATTTACTTCATATATTCCACTCTTTATATAGCCAAAAATCATAGATGAACCCTTGCAAACTTCTTCAAAAAACTCAACAAAACCCTAAATGATTTTCTCTTCTTTCCAAGTTCTAGTTGTAGGAAAACCTAAGGGTTGAAGAACCAAGTTAGGAGCTCAGATCTTCACTAAATAGTTAAGTATACTGACCTCTTGCATCCGGTTTTTTGTACTGCAAAAGTAGATAAATTTGTTCTATAATTGTAAGAAAGCACAGGATGATGAGCGGAAAATGTGAGTTCGAGTTATTCAACTTGTAGTGGACTGTTTTGTGGATTGTTTCGTGTTGTTTTTGGGTTTTCTGTTTTGTTAATGTTTTATGTAGTTTTGGATAAAGGGTGTGGAGAAACAACACATAATGGCGTAATGGTGGGCTGGTCGTTCGTCGTTACATTTTCGGGTTGTTTGACACTACTATGGTTGTCGTTTTGTATGTGAAGTGATTGGGTTGTGTGGGTTGTTCTGTGGTATTTTGTGATGGATATAAGGTTGGAAAATGATGTATACATGTTGTTATTGTTTTGTTCTTATTTTGGTTGGTTTTATGACGAATTCGGAGGAAGTAAAGATTATAAGGAAGATGCTGCCTGTTTTATTATAAAATAAGTTTGTCGTTTGTTGTGCGATAGTTGTACCTCCCATAACTTGATGATACTATTATTATCATTATTGTAGTTAAGGTTCGATGAGACGAGTTCAATGTGGTTATTTGCCATATTGTGATGAGGTATGTAAAGGCTAAAGCTTTCCATTATTTTGGCATGATCCTGTAACAACGTGTGTTTGATAACGAGACATAAGGAGGAGTTTGTATTTCTAAATTTATGAACATTATCCTAGTCTACTAAGTTATGGTATTCTCCCTTATCGGGACATTATACGCAGTTAAGTATCATCTTCTTCCATTCAAGAGAGCAGAGGGTCTGTATATATATACACACAATATATTACAGTATTTTCACCACCATCGAGCTATAATCGGTGGGCAAGCTCCTACTAGGAACCTCCGATCAGATGGTAAGTTATATACCAAGCCTACCGTGGCCGAGCACTTGTGAATGAGCCCAAAATGGGAAGATACAGAACCTATTATGGTCGAGCACTATGAGCAAGCCTACTACGGCAGAGCAGTTACACGTACCGAGCCTTATAGAGCCGGACAACTATTTTACTTACTATATTGAGAGAGTGTAGTCAGTACAAGTAGGTAAGCATATATTCATATTATCTTTGACTCCTATTTACTTTCAATTATTGTATTATCAGTTCAGATTCAGCTTTCAGTTATTATGTTGCCTTACATACTCGGTACATTATTTCTTACTAATGTCCCTTTTGCTAGGGACACTGCATTTCATGTCGGCAGGTCCTGATAGACAGCTAGATAGACCTTCCTAGTAGACAGAGTCAAACATCACCTTGTTTAGTAAGCTCCACTTCCTCAGCGTTACCAGGTCTAGACCTTGGAGTCCATTTTATATATATAGGTTTAATGGGTAGGTCGAGGCACTGTCCCGACCATGATACAGTTCAGTTATATCTAGGGGATTGTAGATGAGTCCTATATTTTTTGTATATCAGTATTGTGGCCTTGCCAGACCTGTGTACATGTTAGTTTGGTATTGCTGATTGTAGACATTCATGGTGGCCTCGTCGGCCTTGGTTGGTATTGTCAACTCGCTGGTAGGCCTCGTCGACCGTAGTTGAGTGTTACCCCTCCAGAGTTCACAATTATAGAGTGGTACGCTCGGGCAAAATATGGCACGGGGTGCTGGCCACGCCTCCCTAGGTTTGGGGCGTGAGAAACTTGGTATCAGAGAAGTTCTATCCTAGGGATTCTACAAGCTGTGTCTAGTAGAGCCTTGTTTATAGATGTGTTGTGCACCACATTATATAAACAAGAAGTTACAAGGCATTTGGGAGTTTCTTACCCTTCTTTCAAATCCAAATCGTGCTACAGATCTGAGTTATAAGAGTTCGAGCCAGGACTTATGTTTTCCAATAATATAGAGACGCTTGCAATCAGAAAAATTACAGCTAGCTAGAGGGCTAATATAGCAGCAGGCAAGGGCACTAGTAGAGAGACAATTCTTGAAAATATGGCCCTATTTGAGGCCCTATTACATCGTGCATACTAGATGTGCGAACTTCTTGCTTAAGACCCTAGACAGGAATATCTAACATACCCCGTGAATAGCAAGCCATGGGAGTATCAGAAGGTAAAAGTATAAGTTTCAACAGGTAACAGAAACAAGGTGAAGAACGGTACGAGGTACCTAGTTAGTGAAGATTATTAGTATTTACAATTCAGGTACAGAAATATAAGCATTCTGAGTTACCTTCAACAGTAACAGAGGTATGCACTTTCGGCCACACCCATCTTAGTTATGCCATATGGGAGCTAACAAATATTGTTTAAGAGAAAGATGGGATATTGAATCCAGCTGTTGCTAGAGCAACCAAAAATGGTGGATGGGTTGCTAGCATTAGCTGACATTTCCGAAGGATATTACAAGAAAGGAAATAGTTCTCTTTGTGAGACACTTAGGTGGTGCACTCTAGATAGTACAGACATATATGAATACTAGAATGTTCAGAAATTTCAGAAGATATGTAGTGGAATCCTAGAAGCGATAAATATTCATCTTAGTATGTCTCCCGCCCCTAGTAAAAGGAGAATGTTAGTCACCCCGAAAAACAAGTGAGATGGAGTAAGGGAAGCTAAAAGTGAAAGAATGTTTTGTTGAAATTTTTAGAATAAGGTAATGGACAGAGATATTAGCAGGAGAATAAGAAGAGAGTAAATGAAGCATTATGGGTAAGATGTGATAAACGGTTGATAATGGTAAATCAAAATATGACAAGATGACAGAGTCTATAGTCAAGTGAAGGAAAAGATAAGAAGAGACATGCCTTGAGACTATAACCGAGTATATGCCATAAAGTCATATCCTTATTTCGAGAAATGAGTTGGTGACTCCAACATGATTACTAGAAGGCAAAGGTACATCCCCGGAGTAATAGAAATTAGTATAGGCTAGTAAACAAGAAAAAAACCAAACATGATTTAGGGACCGAAGGATTCGATAATAGTTAGCATCATGAGAATTTCAGAGATCGCGTTTTGGCAATGATAAAATGGGCAGTGGAAGAATAACCTTTAAAGGTCATTTAGGAATACGCTTCCCTAAAGCAAGCACTATGAGCAGAGTTAAACTTAAGGGACTATGTGTTCCAGTCACACTAGGTGTCACATTCGCGTGTAAGAAATTTAGTTATCCCTTGTACAGAAGGGTTACCACAAGGCGAGTAAGAGGTTGTGAAGACGTGAAAAGACGCCGAAGAGGAGAAGGTAAAATATTTATAGGCAAATCTTCATAGTATTAAATGTTAGTACTCCCCTACAAGGGGGAAGATGGTGTGATATGGTATTTAGTCGGAGCTAAGTGGTTTAGGTAACCATGGAATAGTAATGGAAGAAAGTGGTAAAAAGGCGAAAGGAATGAGCTTGTATTTATTCAGATCCTACAGATATGTTACTACTCCAGAATATTATGCAAGCACGATGCCGGGGAGAGGCAGTAAGGGTTCCCGACCAGGATGTTATTAATAAATAAGTGTGAATGGGCACTTGATACATAAGGAGACAGTGCGAGGGGTAAGTTAAGACAAAGGACATAACCCAAGAGAGATTACACAGGATATAGATAAGAGAATGGACCAACGAGTAGTTAGTAGTTGATTCAAGAAGAGCGTAGTTATGGCTAGACACGAGGATACAGATAAATCAGTAGATCGTGCAAGGTAAACGTAGTGAACCCCAACATAGGGAATTCAGTCTCGCAGATATGACATCGTAATCCTAGAGAACTATTAAAATAGGAATTGGTGTAGTTAAAAATACCGTATAAGTGTTACAGAAACAAAAGAGAGTGCCATTGGGGAGACAATAAAAATATAAGTTCAGAAGCAACCCTATAAGCATAAGGGCGCAGAGGTTAGTAACTAAGGATAATAATAGGCGAGTAAGAACATAAAAAATTCGGTCGGGTATACGAGTTCATTAGCCCGCAGCTTTACAAGAGCCAGAGGACCTCCCTATGTACTACAACATGTACTACAACAAAAGACTAGCTAAGGAAGTTTAATAATAAAGTAAAGGAAATCGGCCTGCTCTTCTCTCTTTTCTCTATTGAACTATAGAAAGCACTTTATAGTAGCGACACGGATTCACCACAACTTATGACTTCGCCAATGGGGCAAACGAAGGCTAACCCGAAGAAGGCTTCAACCTAAGTGTAGTGACCTAAAGAAGAAATTATCTTGAAACAACAGCCTCACTACAACATTGTATGCACTCTACAATAAAGCGGCACCTATCGTGACCGATGAACGGGAAGTAAAATCAAAAGTAACATTAGATATCATATGAGTTGCATGAAGTTCAAATATATGTGGGCTCTAAGATTAGCCAAGTATTCATGAAACAAGTGGCAGAATGACCAGGAAAATTAATTGCATACTTTTAAAGAAAGCTGAGAAGGCACGAAAGGAAGTTTTCGATCAACGACCCAGAGTCAGTTACGTTATGAATGCACGTAAGACTTCGAAGTGTTATCCATGCAGCATATATTTTGACATTCATACATCTATAAGAGACTCTAGTATAAGCTAAAAGAAAGAATTAAGTCCACGTCACAAACAAAGCCTTGAACTGTTAGAATGTTATATCATAGATGTTCCATAGCGTCCACGAAAGGCAAAAGTAGTAACTAATACCCTGAGCCACAGATTGAAAGATAGCTTAGGCCTACTTAAAGGCTGAGAGAGGAAGAGGAAACTAAAAAGCTGCATCAGCTAAGTGAATCAAGATTATAATTATTAGACCCAGGTAATTATAGAAAACGTAATTCAGAACATTGTAGAATCACTCTTAATATTAGAGGTACAAGAGAGATAGTACGATGGCCATATTCTATGACGGCTCTACGGTAAAGCCAATTAGAAGAATACCAGCCTCATAAGAAGTCAGTATGAAGCTCCTGCCAGATTGTGTATGCATCAGAGGTGCAAGTATTATAGTAGAGCTTTAAGGTGTGAACGTGAATTCCACCTATGTGGAAGGGAGGTCAAGAAAGCGACAGAAGATACAATACAATATTTAAAGGTAAGAAAGGAAAAGGTAAAGAAGGTAAGGGATACTCAAGTGCAGAAGATTGTGAATAGTCTAGTCTTCAAATAGAGGGCTAGAAGCGCCATGATTCAGTATCCAAAAATAATAGTGGTGTCGTCAGTGGCATATCTTCCAGCCTATGGTTTCCAGGTACCGGGAGGTCTATTTAAGAGAGTAAAGAGGAGTTAGAGACGACGTGATGTCTCGTTTGAGGTTCCAAATAACATAAGGAAATCTATGGTGCTAGCAAATTAAAGAAAGGTTGCGAGTAGTATAAATAGATATGTGTAGGTCGCACGATAAAGTATGGTAGAGAGACAAGGTTTTAGGTAGACAGGAGTAAGGATAAGAAAAGGTGAGTGAGAAGGTGACGATAATAGGTAAGTCATAGGTATTAAACCGATCAAAACAAGAGAGTTGATGGTTTCCATAAGTTATAAAAAGCTCAGTATAGCCTGAATGAACTCAGACGAGTTTAAGACTAGGGACATTTAGAAAAGATGAAATGCTGCCTTGGTAGTAGAATGAGAGTGTAATTTTGAAAATGATAATAGAATGACGTTTAGGCCTTTGATTGAGTAAATATTAGATGGATTTCATGAATTGCATGGGGTTAGAATACCCCCATAAGATGAAACACATTGGGATTCCATGAAATACGGTTATTGAAGTATAGTATCACCCCTAGTTGGATTAGGCAAATCACTCCAGATGTTCCCCGATGAGACGTAAGCCCTAGTGACAATGTGTCACGTATGAGGTTTCAAGTTATCAATGAGATGAGATTAGGTTGTCATTCTTAAGATGAACAGTAATGAGGGAGCGTTAAAGGACTTAGATTTATAATCATAGGATAAGCACCGAGAGAGTAACATGGAGTTGGGTAGCAAACCTCATTAATAATAAAATTGAAGTAAGTGTTATGGTATAGTAAGACCTACCTAGGTGTAGTAAATCCATAAGGATGGATAACCGAGTCTACGAAAAAAAATATAGCAATAATCATATGTTGGACAAAGCACCGAGCGAACAACTTTAGTACACCTACAAATGCCTAGAGGGACAGCTTGCCGTAGTACTTTATATGTCCACAAAGTGAGGCCTAGAGACTGGCTAAAGCTGGAGGAAAAAGGAGAGTCGCATAGGCGCACATACAAGGACAGAGTCATACGGGCTGCATGACCGGCGCTCAACCGAGATACTCCGGCCAAGGAAGCCTACTTGATGCCTTCTACCCAACCTTTCCCAATAAAAATAAAAGAACCATTAACAAGAGATTAGGATGAGAAGGCTAAAGTACTCCACATTCTTTTTCCATTACTCAAAGGATATTCATTTTACAATTTCCAAAATATTACAAGTTCATAATTACGAGGGAAAAACATATTTGCCAAATACCAACATTTGTAACTCATTACCCAACATCGTACACCACCCACAACATGTCTATGGAGTCTCTAAGTACAACAGAAGAGTAGAATGGAACTGTCGGCGACAAGGCCCCGGCTATACCTAATAAAACAAATACAACATCAAGTAACATAAGGCCCAGAATAGGGTAGGGCTCACCAAAACCTATTGAGTATAGAGTAACTACTAACGAGGATCAAAGCTTCTCGCTGACGAACCACCTACATCCATTGAAGATGTAGCGCCCCCGGCAAAAGGGACGCTGGTACGTGTGGAATAGTACAAGTACGTGTGGAATAGTACAACATCAAGTTACAATCAATGATATCCAAATGCCAAGTTAAAACATTAATTTTCAAAATACAAAAATAATATCATTTTTGGTTGGGAGATCATTAGCATTAATATACCACAATGTTTTTAGCACAGAGTCTGATCACGCCCGATCGGCTAGGCCATCTCTCCACGAACAATGTGGATTGAAATGTGATGCGAAAGAAAGGTGTTACAAAGAGCAGGAGCAACCATGCGCGCGACATGGTGTCTAATATCCACCCGATCAGCAAGGCGGCCTTCCCACATATGCCGTGTGGGTCGACATCATCATTTCCAATTCACAACTATCATAAATATCATCCCAATTAAGGGGAATAATCTCATCACATCAATATTTCTATCTCATCCCAATAAGGGGAATAATCACAATCCACTCCTACACTGGCACATGTAGTTTTGGGTGTGGACCTTATGACCCACCCTTCCTCGGCTCGCTAATGATACTCTCAAGAACATTTCGTTTTGCACAAAAAGGAAGAAAAACTACAAATACATTCACCACTTGACCTTTCACACTGTACATAGTTTTATTAATACTTTCAACCACTCATAACATCATTATTTCATTGGCTCTCTTTGCCATACAATGATTCTTCATCCAAGGCACGGTGGTCGTATCATATATTCCGCACTTTCATTTTTTTACTTTCAAGGATTATCATCACAAACACCAACATGTAGAATATTCCGGAAATAATAAATTAAATTCATTAGTAATGAAGGCTTTAAATAAAACAGATTTCTTTCCAAGGTATAGAGCAAAATGACTTGCAATTGAAGCACGAGTTTAAATCATAATGAGTGATACATCACTTATTCTTGAATTACTTTTTCTCAAAAGGGAAATACACTATTTCAACTCATGAGTATGTAAGAACTCAAATCACATTGGAAATATTTATAAAGAAGAGCATGGTGATTTACGATTGAAACATGAATACAAATCAAATGCACTAGTTACAACAACCATGGCCACATTTTACATCTCACTCTCACTTATTTCACTTCCACATATCATCATAGGTTACCAACAATTAAGGGTATTTGGAATCAAGACCTCAAATATGTATATGAGCACTATGAGCCTTAAGCACACTGAGTTTTCTTTCCAAGTTAAGCTTAATACACTTTCATTTGAAACATGAATTGAAGTTATATCACTTTAACACATAAATCATACTTGACCACATTCCCAAAGAAGATCATGATGAGTTAGGAGTAAGTGGAACACGTTTGAGTACATACATCTTTCGACACTTTGCCTTATCGTGATAGTCTAATTTATTAGGAACAACCTGGAACACGAAAATTCAGAGCCTGGGCCAACTGTACTTGAAACTTACAGGAACATCATGGAATTTGATTATTAGAGAGAATTTTAGCCAACATACCTTTCTTGATATTTCCTTAGGTTACTACAACGTCCCAACACTTCTATCAACATCAATCTATAGAAAGATAGCGAAAATCGGATTATAATTAGAAGGATTCTCATGATATAACTCTCTTGGGAATTATCTCAAACACCTATTTTGCAAAATCGACCGCAAAGCTCTACAATGGTAATCCTTTCCTCCCTCAACCAATTTCAACAAGAAACCACCCGGAATAGTTCAGTAATTACACATACTACCACCTATTAGCACATGCGTGGCATATCTCAAACCCCACAACATACTTTAACCCATAACCTCTTGCATGAAAGCATAGGAGAACGACTTACACGGATATATGATGGTCTAGTGAGTGGCTTCTATGATTCTTGAAGATTGGAGAAAGAATGGATAATTAGAATGGCTAGGCCTTCTCCCTCTTTCTCTAAAATACTCACACATCTCTCTAAAATTGTCAAATTTTTGCTCCAAAATAAGCCCCAAGGGCTTTTAATCAAATTGGGGTCAGGTAAGAAAATTTCCAAAAATGATACCCGAAGTCAATTATGTGGTGCATTTCTATGGTAGTAGAATGGATATGTGGCCAGCAAAACAGATATGTGGCCAGCTCTAGTAGAATTGACATGTGGCCAGTAGAATGGTTATGCAGCCAACATAATGGTTATGCGGTCAGCAGAATGGCCACAAAATAATTTTAAAATTATAGGTTGGGTCTGGTCCATTCCGCGATGCAATTTTGCGATTGCATAATCATTATGCGGCCAACGGAATCATTATGTGGCCAGCAAAAATAGTTTTCAAAATGTGCCCCTTTTCTGTTCCAATCCGTGGCGGATTTGCTATCTGCGGAGTAATTTTGCAGGCGCATAATAAACAGCGGAAACGCCATGTTTTGCAACAATTTTCCTCCAACTCCCCAATGCATTCCACAACCAAAAAAAGGCCATACAGCAGCTTGTTTTCTACAATTTTCAAACACATTAGCCTAACTCGGCACCTCGGATCTTGTAGTTCCTTGGCAAAATTTTACGAGGCCTTACACAACCATCACCTACCATCAAATCACGCTCCGCGATCGCGACACACAAACTGCAATAGAGAAATACACCAGAACATTAGAAAACCTGCAGTTTCAAAACAAAGGAAATTGGTCTGAAGCCCATCGACAACACGCTCATGGCCCCCATCAATACATACCAACCAATCTGACCTTCTCAAGGTCTCAAATCACACAAAACAATATAAAAACCACGAATCATACCTCAGTTCAAGCCTAAGGAGTTATGAACTTCCAACTTCTACTTTCAAAACTCATGTCGAACCACATAAATTCAACTCGAAATGATCCCAAATTTTGCACACAATTTACAAATGACGCAACAGACCGATTCTAACTCCCAAAATCACAATTTAAACGCGATATCAACAAAGTCAACTTCCGGTCAAACCTATGAACTTTTGCAAACCTTCAACTTTCAAACTTTTATTGATTCAAGACAAAACAACCTAGGAAACTACAAATAGATCCAGACATATGCCTAGGTCCAAAATAACCATGTGAACCTGTTGGAACCATCAAAAGACCATCCGGGGATCGTCTATACAAAAGTCAAACTCCGATCAATCCTCACAACTTAGGCTTCCATCCTTGATACTAAGTGTCCCAATTCTATCCAAAACTCCCCCGAAACCAAACCAACCTCCCCTGCAAGTCACATAAGGACAAATACCTATATGTAAAGCATCAAATGGGGGGAACGTTTTTAAAATACTCAAAATGCCCGGCCATGTCGTTACATTGTAAGGTCGACCCCCCTCGACGCCACCAAACCCATAGTACGTAGAATGCAACAACACTGATCTAAAAAACCCAATGCATCCTCAGAAGCTCGGCCATTGAAATGAGGAGAATGATATTTCTAGTACCTCTCTAACCTTTTATGCCCCTCAAACGATGCAACTGGCCCGGGCGTGGGTTGAATAATAATCACAGGTTGCACCGGTATAACACCTAGAGCCTGATCAGCATGAGCCTGCTGCTTTGGACTATATGTAGCAGGAGTCTGGACTCCTCCCCTAGCTTGTGAAGTAGCTGGTGCAACCAGAATCAACCCCACCTGAGCTAAAGTCCCAAACATGCTCAAAAAGTGTGCCAAGGTCTCCTGAAGTCCAGGGGTAGCAACAGACCCCTCAGGTGCCTGCTCCTTAATAGGAGCTATTGTGTGGCTCCTCAGCCGCAGCCCTTGCATAGCCCTTCATTGCGGCGCGTGCTCTACCCCAACCTCCAGCAACACTAACCCTAGGGGTAGTATCATTAGAAACTGAAGCTTGTGTCCTCACCATCTGTGACAAAATAAGAAGACAAAGGCTCAAACTCCAAAATTAATAATCAGCACGATAAGGAATGAAAGAAGTAAAATTTTCCGAAGAGATTCAGAGCCCCTCGAAGATAAGTACAAACGTCTCCGTACCGATCCGCAAGACTCTACTAAACTTGCTCATGACTCGTAGAACTTATGAACCTAGAGCTTTGATACCAACTTGTCACGACCCAAATCCCACCACAGGGGCCGTGATGGCACCTAGACTCAAAGACTATGTAAGCCTATGACATATTGATGACAATAGAAATATAATGACGACAAATTTAATGAGAACTGCGAAATATGATAATACTGCCAAACGTGGATATAATAATCAACTTCCCCAAACCCGATAATACTGAGTCATAAGCTTTAAATGGAATACATAACAAGTCCCAAAAATTACAATGCTATTTTGAATACATAAACAATATAATAAAGTAAAGAGGGTGACTCTGAGGCTTGCGAACGAAATGGCAGGGATACCTTGAAGTCTCCAATAAGCACAAGCATGCCTCCTTAGCGACCCGCCCAATTTGAAGATCCTGCATTTGCACAAAATGAGAAGAAGCATAGTATAAGTACACCACACTCGGTAGTAGATATTAAGACTAACCAAGGTGAAGTAGTGATGTTGTGATACTAACTAGTCAAATAACCTGTGCAATATATCAAGAGAAACCGACAACATAATATATAACGGAAACAATATCTCACAAAAATATGGCGCCTCATGCCCTCAATTCTGTCACAATAACAATAGCCACTTGTATCACTCCTCCATGACAATCACAAATATTCTGATTTGTCGCTCTCGCCTGACAAATAACAATATCCTACCTTGTCGCTCTTGTTTAACATTATCCCACTTTGTCGCTCCCTCCTGACAATGTAACAATATCTTGCCTTGTTGCTCCGGTTTAATAACGTTCCCATCACAATAACAACAACAACAATCATAGTTGCACGGCACAAAACTCGTTCCAATACCCTCAATCAATCTGCTCAATATGTCCACATGTGCCATAATATCTTAAAACAATAATACCAAAATTTCATCAAGATATAAGCGCATAACTAATTCAACAAAGTGCACAAGGACATGACAATAACATAAAAGTGCTGGGGGGGTGTTCAACAATTAAAGTATGATTGTGCCAAAGTTGAATTTGAAGCAATCATGATCATGTCATCACAAAGTGGTTTAAGCATGTTTCATATATGGTACATTATCAAGTTAAGGAATATTTATAGCCTAATGTCTAATCCGGTCATAAACCACACATAGCATCTGTGTACATGCTCGTCACCTTGTATGCATGTAGCTTTCCACATAACACGAATAAACAATTAAGGCCAAATCCTAAGGGGTATTCCCCCACACAAGGTTAGGCAAGATACTTACCTCAAATAAGCCAAATCAACACTCTAAAAATCCCTTGCCTCTCAAATCGGGCTCCGAACAGGTCAAATCTAGCAAAAAAAAAACTCAATAATATCAAACACGGCTATAGAAATCGATTCTGATTAATAAAGCTCCGATCTTTATCAAAAATCAAAAAGTCAACCAAAAAGTTAATCCATGCTCGCCTCCTAGAACTAGATAAAAGTCATAAATTCTGAACACCTATTCGAATAGGAGTTCAACCATATAGGTTTCATCCGAATTCAACTCCGAATCGTAGTTCAAATCCCCATTTTTCTTTTTAGAAAAGTTTTATCAAAATACCTAATTTCTTCACATAGATTCATCATTCAAATGCTAAAATAAACGATGGAATCATGAATTATAATCAAATTCGAGTCAAAAACACTCACCCAATCCAAATCTTGAAAATCCCCTTAGAAAACCCCCGAATCCGAGCTCCCAATCTCAAAATATGATAAACCCCAAACTCTTGTGCAGCTACTACCCTTCTTCGCGAACGCGATGCCTACCAATTTTGACCCTATGGGAATGCAGTCCCACCCGTAAACGTGAAGGCTAAAAACCTAACGAACCCATCCAGCCTTCCTTTCAACACAAGCGCGATGACCAAGTCACGAACGCGAAGGCCACTGTCACCATTCTCTGCGAACGCTACAACCCCATCACGAAGGTGAAGTGTAAGATCCACCAGTCACTAAAACACACTCCGCAATCGGGATGAGCACCAGAACATCAGAAAACCAGCAAGTCCTATCATGAGTGAAATGGTTTGAATCTCATCCAATACATACATGAGTTCACCGAGACCCCGCCCAATCACACCAACCAGTCCCAAAATATAACATGAACCTACTCGAGGCCTCAAATCACACAAATAATATCAAAACCACAAATTGCACCTCAATTCCAACTTAATGAACTACTCTAAAATTCTGAATTCCAAACTTATACCGAACATGCCTAAACAACTCGGAATGACCTCACATTTTACACATAAGTCACAAATTGCCATATGAACCTACTCTAAGGCTCGAAATCCCAAATGGACATCCATATCCACAAAGTCAACCATGGGTCAAACATATAAACTTCTAAACCTTCAAATTGCCAATTTGAGCCAATAAGAGCCAAAACAACCTCGGAACCTCCAAATCCAAATCTGGACAAACGCCTAAGTCCAAAATTACCATCCGAACCTAACAGAACTAACTTTAATTCAACGTCAAACACACAAAAATCAAACTTGGTCAATACTTGTAACCTAAGCTTCCAAACTAAGAACTATGTGTTCCAATTCAATCCAAAACCTTCCTGGAACCAAACCAACCACCCCCGAAAGCCATATACCAACAAATACACATATTAGGAGCATCAAATAGTGGAACGAGACTCAAATACACAAAACAACCAGCTGAGTCAGTACAAAAAATATAATAAGCATGTGTTGATAGAAAATAATCATAATAGGTAACATTGAAGGAAAGACAAAGGCCTAGTACATAAGGCATACCAGAGAAAAATGTCAGACAAGGCACAAACAAAATGTAGAGGTATGATATTGCTACCAACTAAGAAAGGTAAAAACAAGAAAAATCGACAATGAAAGAACATCTTGTGGAATCTTTGGGAGTAGATAAGAGGCAAAATGGTGACGGAGGAATTGGATAACTGTCAAACCAAGCATTATAAGTGGAGTAAGGAACCCACGAAAAGAAAAGTTATGGTATGTTAATGACAAGGGTCATCGATAAAGTTGGACAGGGTGATGATAGATTACGCAAACATGGGACTCCTGTTCACTAGCACCTACTGCAGCATCTAACGATTATTCGAGAATATTTGTGCAAATCGAGCTTGACAACATATTGGTTGTAGTTATTGACAAGGAACTGAGTGGAGGATCACATAACCGCTCGCCAGAGAGTGGTCATTTCCGGAGGAAGAGAAGGACGCAAGTGTGGGCAAGCAACTTGAGGCAAGCTAAAGCCAAATTAGGGATTTTAAAAGTTCAACAGGACTACATGATGTCATGATACTAAAAAGATGAACGACTGGACATTGGGAGGATACCGATAGGTAATGAAGGAATAACTATTGTACGTCAACCAAAAGAGGGAAACATCACTAGTAAGGTTAAGGGGCAAGCGGGAACTATGATGCAAAATAATCAAGGAGGGTGCATGAAAATTAACGGTAATCTTACTAAGAAAGGAGAAATGGAAGAGGAAATGTAAGGGAACAGCAAAATACTCAGAAGGTTGAGGCGGTAACGGTAAAAGTAGCCAAAAGACTGTTGACTTAAAAGAAGCTACTACGACTATGGAGGAAGGTAAAGTGATTCAGAAGTTAGTAACATGCTAAAAAGGATCAAGTTATAGATGAGAGATTGCAGATGTGTGGGAATGGATAAGAAAAAGGATAGCGTGAGTCGGTAGTCAAGGCTAACAGATAAGGAATGAAGTAAGTTCATAACAGAAGACTTCAGGACTAAGAATGCAAGGACAAGCACTCATGGTGTTCCAAGAAAAGTTATTACAGTAAAGAATGTGGTGAGACCGCGACAAGAAGGGAGTATGATAAGTTAGCTCATAACATCGGATTTCCAGAAGCGGTAGATACTAAATACGGAGGTAAAGTATTAACATTATTGTTGTTAAATATGTTACTTGGGAAATAAGGGGCAACGACAATGTTGAGACCATGCAGAAGGAGTTCCAAAGCATATGGGGACTAAAACAACTAGTGTATGTCTATAGAGAGTGTCGGCGGAAGGTCAAGCTGGGAAATCACCCAACGGATGATGCTAAAAAAGGAACTAGAGAAGCTAACCACCTCACAGGAAGAAGTAATTATATCGTGTGTGTGTGTTAATAAAAAATGAGTCGGTAAGAGATGGGAATTTCATCACCCTAAAATGAAGGAATCAGGTAGCAAAATGGTAAGGCGAGGACCTAGATTGCTAGGGGAGGGTGTAAAGCACAAAACGCCTATGGAGTTTAGAACATATCGCAATCGTAACTAAAAACCTTGGTTGCAGTTTCAGGTAAAGGTTACCAGGTGAATAGCATAATATATAAGGAAGTTGGAGAAAATGAACGTACTAGGGAAATCCATTAGCTAGACGGGGCAGGGATAAGCCCTTGGATGTCATCAATACAGGAATGGTAGTTTAGAATGTAACGAAACTACCATTTGTAGTCATAGTAAAGCATAACTGGGGTTCGATTTTAGTGCAATGCAATGAGGGGATTCAGTGACATGAGACATCAGTTTCTAAATCTGAGGAAGACAGAGTTCTGCGATACCGAGAGCAATTATGGGCATCCGATAGGATAAGGATATAGAAAGGGATGTCGTGACAGGAACTTATTAAATGAAGGTATTCTATGAATTCTAAGTCTGCAAAGATGTATCTTAATCATAGAACAATATACTGTTTGATGGATATGGAAAAGGGTACGGAGCTCAGAGTCCAAGTTGTCGATTCAGGAACATGAAATTTTTTAATGTAAAAGCGAGACACGATTAAAATGGGCTTCGCTACTGGGTTGCCTCGTGATATGGCAAGTTGATTTTATACGGGAAATTCGGGATCAACGCACAACAGCAACCCATTTCCTGCTGGTTGTGATAGCTTATACAGCTGAGGATTATGTCAAATAGTACCGTAAGGAGATTTCTTGATAGCTTATCACATTTGATGGAGGGGCTCGTTTCATGGCTACCTCCTAGAAGTCATTTTAGAAAGGTTTGGGTTTCGAAGCACCGGGAATGATGCCTATGATAGAAAATAGGCATAAACGCAACGGAAGCAATCACCCAAGACCATATAATCTTACATGTAAACTAGATAAATATAATCATTAACGAGATAGAAACACTAACCTCTTGAAGTTACTGCACAAATCTTCAATGATATTCACGCTATCCAGGTTTGCAGTCTTCTACTGTGTATCCTGAATTTCTACCGAACGTGATACTTGAGTGGCAAGTATTTTTGATCAAGAAAAATAGTATCCCTTTTGTCAAAATCCGGCCAAAAAACAGAAGCTAAACTCTGTTTCCTTTTTATGTGTATTTTCCGGCCAAAACAGAAGATAAACTCTCTTTCTCTTTTCACGTTTTTACCTTTCTGTTTTTTCAAACGTTTTTGTCTTCTTTTTGTTTTTATAAGTTACACGTTTTTTGCTGCCTCTTGGTTTTATAAGACCAAAACATATTTGAAGTCTTAGTAGCCAAAACATGTAGGAGTCTACTACGTACCAAAAATGTGTAGCAGTCTCCTAACCCACCAAGGATACTATTTTCTTATTTAATTTCCTCGTTCTAGAATATTCAGGCACAGTAGGGACCACAGATTTAATAACGAGGCTTCCTATTGTGGTATTAATTCGGAATATGAATGAATTAATCATACCACAATAAATTACAATTTATTCCACTAGAAAATTATAATTGCACTCCTCAGTTTAATTTCGAAATCATTCATTAAAACTTATTTAACTCCCCGTGTTAAGATTACAAATACCAATCAGATAAATTAAATTACTGACAATTTAATTTATCGACTAATTTAATCCTTTATACTTCCGCTTAACTTATTTCATGTGACGGATACAAAATCCACCTGCAGGGTTTCACATGAAAACTTTCAAGCATCCATAAAGGGGTATCATCAATCTCAATGGTCAAGACACGGATTCTATCAACTAATTATTATTTCACAAATGCACTTTGTCATTATTCAATTTACCAGGAATACATTAACTCGCAGTTGAGTCGTACCTTTTAACAAATCAAAATAATGAACGAAGCACATTGATCATAATAATTATATCAAGATTAAGAGTATAAGAACATTCAATGAGCTAGAGATGTAGTTTTATATATTCAGTACAAAAACCTTATCTCTACTTGGTCCGTTCAATACACAAAAATGTACTAGCATAAGAAGTCGGAACTAAATCATTCCCATAATCAAGATAGATTATAATTTAATCTTATGCTACAATCATCAAGATGCTTTGCCCAGTTTCATCTTTGATTGTGAACATTAACTTTATAACTTACAAGAACCGACAATTTAATCTTCC